>JAXCGZ010011783.1:0-2500 GCA_037179515.1 Halocaridina rubra
AGGGAGTTGAACATGAAACTTGAGCTAACCAAAGTCATGTTGGAAGGGATTTGTCCCGTATTTTTCTACAAACTTCCCGTGTGGATTCTGACTCATCATTTGTGAAGTGGGGTCCATTTCATTAGCTTTTGTGACATTATTTTTGCGTATGAAGCGTTGATATAAGTGTTGCTAATCTTCATGACGTGATCATTATTTCCGAAACTTCTCTCTTAATTCATTTTCTGATTATTTTTTAATGTTTCCCATACCTTACTGGATCTTTTCATATAATCTATTTTCAGTAATTGAATGTATTAGTATTTGCAAATTAATTTTGATTGAGTCAAATGTTCATTGTCAAAGTAATGAGTTGAAGACAACAAGAAAAAAAAGTAGCTTAGAGAAAGATGCTATTACCTGGAGATGCAAGCGAAAAAAGGCAATGGGTACCTCAGTGAGTTCAAGATAAGAAGGGCTCTATGAAATGTTAAAAAAATCTTGTATTTAGTTTTTCTAGCCTTTTTGGCTGCTTAAGTTATAATGATTACATATATAGATATTTTCTTTTAACGAGAGTGTGTCTTGCATAATTATTAATATTTCTCGCTATAAAGTATTTCAAAAGTTTTGAGGGATTTCCATCCAGTTATCGGGAGGCCTCAATTATTAATGAATAGCCATAAAAATAATTATAACAGTAACTACAACAACAACAACAACTACTACTACTACTACTACTACTACTACTACTACTACTACTACTACTACTACTACTATTGCTATTGCTATTGCTATTACTATTATTATTATTATTATTATTATTATTATTATTATTATTATTATTATTATTATTATTATTATTATTATTATTATTATTATTATTATTATAATAGCATTAAAGCTTATGTGTGGTATCATATCAAGATTTGTATCTAAATGGGAAATGTAGTATGGAAATGACACTGGTAATTCCAGTAAGGGATATTCGTCGATGAAGATGCTTGAGCCCTCTTTAACGATTTACACGGAACTAATAAAAAGGTTCTAGATTAATTATCTCTAAAAGATGTTTCATTTATTTTGAAATTATATATTCAGTAATGTGTGAAGTGTAGAGTTTATTCTTAGAGAGTTGATAAAATTCTCGTCCGGTTTGATGAAATTTGCAATATTACAAGCTTACACAAGCCATAAATTAATCATTTGTATCGACTTGAAATAACTTATCGTACAACATTTAATCTGACGCACTGATTTCTTTTCTTTTTTTTCAGGGTAATGACTGAAAAACTGTGCATGTTATGTGAAAAAACAAACAAATGAAAGGTTTGTCTACCTACATTGCAATCCAGTTGCTTCAAACTGAGAAAATGTAAACATTTCAATGAATTTCATTCAGAACCCCAATCTAACTTAGGTCTTCCAATGACAACGAATTTATGCTAAAAATTCGTGCATCCTGAACACACATATCGTTCGCTTTACAAGGCGTCAGCACTTTAATGCGTTATGATAACGTTAGCTGAAAAGGCTTGCTTCATAAAATATAGAAATGGTCAAGATTATATTCTAATCAAGACTTGTTTCTCTTTCCTTGTGAGGAAACAAGTGGGAGTGATCATTCTTTTCAATACCTAACCTTCCTAAGGCTTTAACAAAGACAAACATTACGCACAAGACCATATATTGTGCCATGCTTTCTGTACCATGGTTATTCATTCGTATAATTAAAATTGCTACACTAGATTCAAGTATGACATCGTTAATTGATACTGAAACAAGGACCAATGGGTGATACAGTGACAATGTTGAAGTAACTGGCAGCTTTCCTAGAAATGTAATAGTGCAGTAATGCAAGTAACCTCTAAGCAATAAGTGTTAATAATAATGTAGTGATGATCACACTCGACGGGCACAGAGAGCGTGCCTCATCGGCATCCCGGCACCATGGAAAACATTTCCTTAAAGACGAGAAGTAGAGGAGTTCTGGACTTAGGCAGAAATCAGGGAATGATACGATATTAGAGAACAAACTAGGCAGAAGGATAGTGTTCAAGTGAATTGACGACTAAGATCATTAACTGGTAGGATTATGTGCCCTGAGCATGACAATAGCTCTGCTTTGTCCAAGAAGAAAGCCGATATAGCGTGCAACAAAGACAGGAGCTGCGAAGGAGAGAAGCAGTCATTACAGCTGCTCCGGAATCCTCGTCCTCCAGAGTGCTGGCCACTTTACGAGTGATCCTCTTTGTGACGAGGCCGTTTTGTGTGTGTTATGCGACTTCACAAGCGGTGGAGGGATGTAACTCGCCAACTCAGCAGAGAAGCTGAGTGCATCATTCTATGTCAAGTACTTCGAGTGCATAAGAATTTCACATTCAAGAAGTCATTTTTTTTTTCACTGTTGTTTTTAGGGTTTAGGTAATCGCCAACTGCTGATGTGTTACGAAAAATAGCTCTATGAGTCAAATATCCATCTTGAATAACTTATTTTTTCTGCAAAATTGAAGTACAACTT
>JAXCGZ010011783.1:10000-12500 GCA_037179515.1 Halocaridina rubra
GGCTATCTCTTTATCTTCTCCTTCTGATAGCCCTATTGTCTTCGAAACTTACGAAATTTACCCCCTTATTGCTATTAACATACTAGGAATCCAGATAGCCTCTAATCCAAATTTCTAAATCTGCATCCAAGAAAGGTCTTATCTGTCCCTGCTCAGAATACTGTTCGCAATCTAGGGTGCTTCCTCTTATACTTACCTCTTTGATAGAGTTGAATTTCAGGCAGTCAAACTTATCAATGACCCTTCTCTTACTTTGAATCTGGATTCTCTTTCTCTTCTCTGTAAGGTATCATCCCCTCTTTTTCTATTGCTACTACTACCATCGCTGCACTGATGAGTTGGCGAATTGCATCCCTCCCCCACTGCCGAGGCCATGTAGCACTCTCCAAGTGGCCTAATCTCACAAGTACTGTGTGGAGATTTTTAGCTCGTAAATTGGTCGGTGCAGTGACCGCGTCCTCCCATCCACCTCCAGACTCTGGAACTCTCTTTCTCCTTCTGTCTTCCCTAATTCTTATAACCTATCTTTCTTCAAAATACGGATCTATCTTCATGTCAGGGCCTATTCCTGCCATACATCTAGGTCCTCATTACTTCGACTATTCTTTCAGCCTGTTCTTTTCCTATTGTGTATCACTCCCCTATGTCTGCCTTGTCCTTAACCTTCTATTTTTTCTTCGTCTTATTATTTTCATCGTGTACGGGCCTGATGAGGGTAATTTTCCAGCCTGTCCCGGTGTCACACTCATAAAAAAAAATCTTAAAGCTGTTCATGAGATATGCTTGTACAAGACCTCTGAAATCGTATATTAATTGAGAAAGACAAAGAGCTAATTGCAGTTTATACTACACAATTCCTTGCAAATAAAGTTCTTAGTTTTGATGTAAAATTCTCGTTCAAAAAGCAAATGAGATGACCACATTTGTGTAAGTGCAAATGTGCCGTATAAATGAATTGCAAATGTTACCAAGTCAACTAATATTTCGTATGTTCATAAAGATTCTTATTATTTTTCTCAGTTATTGAAACTTGTATGTTTTTATTCGTTTTCCTCTCATATTTCTGTTTGTCTGGAGTCTTTGATGATATGGGGGTGTGGTCTTTATACTTCAAATATATACTATTCATATATTCTACTTTATAAAACAAATGATGTCTCTAATTCCCAAGTATTTATGACTTATTTCCAAAATAACGCGATGCTAAATTTTGGCCGATATCAATTAAGCAATGCCTTGTAGGGAAAAAATTATTTTAAATATAATGGCATTTCTTCATTTTGAAAGGAAATGACGCCAATTGCGCTCAGCTTGGACCATTATTTCAAAAGTTAAAGGCATTGGAATATTGTAAGTTAAGGCGAAAACATGGCCTCATACTCTGTTAGCCCCACATACCCAATATTGGCTTGGCTGATTATTGTCCATCTTTATTTTGATACAATTAGGAAAATTTTCAATCAATTTAAAACGATCAGTGGACACTCCAGTTAGTAGGAAAAAATCCCCTATGGTAGGATCTTTGATAAATACAGCATCTCATTCTGCTTTGGCACTGCTGGCTAGTACAGTGGTAACGCGCTGGCTTCGCATTCACGAGGTCGAAAGATCGGTCCCCGTCCAAGACCGAGAGTTTAAGCTGTTTACTGGCAGGAACTGCTGTGGGTGGACATCACAGTGGGGGGTTGGGGCTTGTCCTGGCTGACGAATACCCATTGTAAAATGGAAATAAAGTTTATAAAGTTTATGAAGAAGTTAACTTAACAATAGTTGGGAAGATATTGAATAAATGTAATGAGAAAAGAAAATTATGACAAGAAAAGACATAGAAATGTTGTTTGGAGGATATTATCAACTTCTGAAACTTTATTTGTGTTAGTGAGATATTGCTCACAAAGACAGCGCTTGAAAACCCAATGAGAACTTAGGAAGCAGACGGTGCATAAAGGCAAAGCCATTTACAATGTACAAAATGAAAAAGAACGACAAAATGACACTCACCTAAGAAGGGACACACACACACACACACACACACACACACACACACACACACACACGCACACGTACAACTTCAAGAGACAGAAAATGAGAGAGATCTAGGAGTAAACATACTGGCAGATTTGTCTCCAGAAATACATATAAATGGCGTAGTAAGGGCAGCATATGCATTCTTATCAAATGTAAGGGTAGCCTTCAGGCACATGGACAAGGAAATGTTCAGAAATATTTATGTAACCTATGTGAGGCCAAAACTCGAATATGCAGCCCCCTTTTGGAATCCGCACTTGAAAAAGCACATAGCTAAGCTTGAAAAAGTTCAAAGACATGCCACGAAACTGGTGCCAGAAATACGCAATCTCGGTTATGATGAGAGGCTGAGGGAATTAGACTTGCCATCACTCGAAGCTAGAAGAGTAAGGGGGGATATGGTGACAGTCTTTAAATTCCTTCATGGTTATGATAGAGTGGATAGGGATCGATATTTCGATATGGCTGGCTC
>JAXCGZ010011783.1:22500-27500 GCA_037179515.1 Halocaridina rubra
AAGTTCTGCAAATTTTTTTTACAGAATGAAGATTAGAACTTGGAAGATTCTTCATCAGGTCCAACTTTAGAGCCTTGAGGTCATAAGCTATTGTATGGCCTGTTTCGGATATCCACGAATCTTAAGAATTATAGCAGAATGTGGAACATGTGTATGTAGGTGTATGTGTGTGTGCACGCACGCGCGTTTGCGTATTCTTAAGTGCACATACACTATATTTTCTGAGTTTCTTTGTCCCAAAAATCAGCGCACCTATCTGTACAGTGTTTAAGTTCTATACTTAAAATTCTATGTTGAACAGAGAGGTTCTCTCATTTTTTCTCTCTCTGGCAATTCCGGAGAATTGCAAGTTACAGTCGTTCGTCATCCACGCATCTGGATTGAAAGAAAATGATGGAATGATGTCGGAAAGCAAAGAACCACCTCAAGTATTAGGGGAATATTAGGCCTAAAGGGAGCCAAAAGAAAAGGAGTATGTGTGTGTGTGTGTGCAAAGGAATTCTTGAGAGTGTTGAAGTAGTAAAGGCGAATAATGAACGAAGGGAAGGAAAGTATAGAATAAAGAAAAGAGTGTATTTAAAAGAAACACAGAGGGCAAAAGGGAATATTTATGACGGAGAGCAGCTAGAGAATGGTGTTCCAGAGTGGATATAATCCTTGTGTAGATTCTTTATTTTTTTTAAAGACATTTGTACTCTTATTTATAGCATGTCTTTCTCCAGATTTTTTTTTTAACTATTTCAAAGGCTGTAGGAAGGAGCTCCATTTGAAATTATTATATTTTGCTTACTCGTTATACGATGTCGTCACTGTTTTCACATAATTAACAAATAACTATATCACTGTCATTATTACCATGGAAAGTTTCCAGCGTAATTAGGTACATACCAATTCTTCCATAAACGTTAATTTATAGAACTCATAAATAACCTCAAAATATATTTCCATATTTTATAAAATTAGCGAACACAATTAAGTCACTTTGATGCTAAATGAATCATAATTGTATTGTCTTCAGAATCTTTTTCAATAGAAACTTTTTGTTAAAATAAGGATAAGAAGAATTGTGACTAGATAATCTCTTGAATTTCTCAATTCACAAATTTTGTCGCTGATATAACCAAAAAATCCAACGTTTTACCTATATCTCCTTTAAACTCGCATTAACATGTAATTGTTATATATATATATATATATATATATATATATATATATATATATATATATACATATATATATATATATATATATATATATATATATATATATATATATATATATATATATATATATATTTGTATATATATATATATATATATATATATATATATATATATATATATATATATATATATATATATATATATATATAAATATGCATATATATATAAAAATATATATTTATATATATATATATATATATATATATATATATATATATATATATATATATATATATATATATATATATATATATATATATATATATATATATATATATATATATATATATATATATATATATATATATATATATATATATATATATATGCATATATATATAAAAATATATATATATATATATATATATATATATATATATATATATATATATATATATATATATATATATATATATATATATATATATATGAATCATTTTTTACCCCGACCGGGACTCGAACCTAGGACTTATAATTACTTAGTCAAGGCGCTACCAACTACACACCACAGAAGGTATTAAAGGAATCCAACCTTATAGCTTATATCTGCTATACTTGGGGATGAACGCATTCTAACTGAATGCCACTATGTTCATATTACAGATTCCCCAACCTCACTCGTGGCTTCATTTTAGCATTTAATTCAATTCCCAATCTCATTCGGGTCATACAATAACCAAGCAAGGACATTACATATGTGAAAACATGAATCATTTTTTACCCCGACCGGGACTCGAACCTAGGACTTATAATTACTAAGTCAAGGCGCTACCAACTACACACCACAGAAGGTATAAAAGGACTCCAACCTTATAGCTTATATCTGCTATACTTGGGGATGAACGCATTCTAACTGAATGCCACTATGTTCATATTACAGATTCCCCAACCTCACTCGTGGCTTCATTTTAGCATTTAATTCAATTCCCAATCTCATTCGGGTCATACAATAACCAAGCAAGCACATTACATATGTAAAAAAAAAATGATTCATGTTTTCACATATGTAATGTGCTTGCTTGGTTATTGTTTGACCCGAATGAGATTGGGAATTGAATTAAATGCTAAAATGAAGCCACGAGTGAGGTTGGGGAATCTGTAATATGAACATAGTGGCATTCAGTTAGAATGCGTTCATCCCCAATTATAGCAGATATAAGCTAAAATGTTGGATTCCTTTTATACCTTCTGTGGTGTGTAGTTGGTAGCGCCTTGACTTAGTAATTATAAGTCCTAGGTTCGAGTCCCGGTCGGGGTAAAAAATGATTCATGTTTTCACATATGTAATGTGCTTGCTTGGTTATTGTATGACCCGAATGAGATTGGGAATTGAATTAAATGCTAAAATGAAGCCACGAGTGAGGTTGGGGAATCTGTAATATGAACATAGTGGCATTCAGTTAGAATGCGTTCATCCCCAAGTATAGCAGATATAAGCTATAAGGTTGGATTCCTTTTATACCTTCTGTGGTGTGTAGTTGGTAGCGCCTTGACTTAGTAATTATAAGTCCTAGGTTCGAGTCCCGGTCGGGGTAAAAAATGATTCATGTTTTCACATATGTAATGTGCTTGCTTGGTTATATATATATATATATATATATATATATATATATATATATATATATATATATATATATATATATATATATATATATATATATATATATATATATATATATATATATATCTCACTCGTGGTTTCATTTTCGCATTCAGTTCAAATCCCAGCTATATAAGCATCAACAGTGATCAAATAAACACATTGACATAAGTGATAATGTGAAATATATTTTGCCCTTAACTGGCATTTGAACCTAAGACAAATAATTACTGTGCCAAGGCGCAACCAACCACACCGCTGAAGGTCTAAAAGAAGAAGTTCACCTCTCAACTAACTGCTAAGCTAGGGACTGAGTGCATTCTTCTGAATACTTTTTTATCTGATCATTGATGATACCAATATAGCATGAGATATGAATTAAATGCATAAATGAAGCCACGGAAGAGGTTGGGAAGAAGCTGTAAAATCTACTCCATTTATTTAATTGTAAGATGAGACCACAGTCCCCCCCAAAAAAAAAATAAAATAAATGAGCATATTGACTGGGACACAACCACATAATCATGATAGATACCTAGGAAGATTATTTGTCTGTATGGAAAAAAACAAATGTATATGTAGACAACGATATCTAGCAATACGAGTTGCTAGTTTTCAAGTAGCTAGTTCTTTAATAGCTACTTCGGAATAGCTTGTGGAACTGAATAGCTAGATCCTGAACAATTTTGTGACAAGGACTACTTAGTACTGAACAGCTGGATATCCAATTCTATTATAATCTAACCTAACCTTATCCAACCTAACCTAACCTAAAGTAACCATTGCCTAACCAAACATAACGTAAGCTAACTTAACATAACCTAACCTAACCCAACCTACCCTAGACTAACCCAACCTAACCTAACCCAACCTAATCATTTGAAATAAAATTACGCCATAATGTTATAATTCTATTACCCCAATTTTAAGCTCTAGTTATGCCAATTTCAAGTTCTCATATTGCTAATTGAAGTTCTCATTATGTCAGTTTCATGTTCTAGTTCTGTCAATTTTTATGTTCCCCTTTTGCTAATTTCATGTCACATATCTGCCAATTAGAAGGTAAAATGCGTAGTTATTCCAATGCGAAACTAGCTGTTCATATACTAGCTATAGCGAAAAACTATCTTTAATAGTGCTAGCTACTCGAACTCCAGCTTCCTTAAAACTAGCTGTTCTGAAATAGCTATTTGAGAACTAGGTATTCCGTGGCTAGACATTTGCCGGTGTACCCTGTACAGATGCAGGATAATGTGATCAGCTAGGTAAAAGGAGATGGAAGGACCAAGTTGTTATTTTATGCATAATTTAGTGTTCCACAGTGAACATAGGATGATGATGGCTGCAAATGTAGATAACGGGATATACTGTGAAACAAATTGAACGGTCATAGACGGGTGTTGTGCGTAGATACCACCAATAATTTCTACTTAGGTTGGGTAGGGACACTTTTTCTACATAAAATGCTTGATGTGAGCATTTGTATGTGGAGGGAATAGTTGTGGTCGTTCCTGATGTGTTTATTTTTTTTTATCTAAGTGGAAGGGGAAGGTTGGGTCCCTAGAGGTAAGATGTCTTTTTGAGAGGCTATTTGAGCTTTGCAAGTGCATGTCGCACTTCGGAGATTTAAGTATTCAATGGAGAATTTTATTTGGGTGTGTTGTTATAACTTCTTCACATGTTTGATATTAGTATTTATAAAGATGTTGGTGGAGATTCTTTTTATTCAGAGTTACAGATAGTGCTTGCCAGGATCTCTATATTTTACTTTCAGACTTTATTCGTCTGTCTTATCCTGCATGTCATTGCATTAAGCACTTAGGTGATTGCTAATTATGGTCAGTGTGTGTGTGGTTTGATGGTTTTTAGTTCATGTATTCGATTGCAGATAATTTATTAAAAAGTGTTATTGGAGTAATTAGTATTTATGAGTCATTATAAAACATAATAGCTGTCTTTCAACATACATCATGGCTACCAAGACCACGCCCCCCACTTCGTCGTGGATTGGACCACCAGTTCACGTAGGTGATTGATTCACGAGTTTCCTATCAAAGGACAGCACAAATTCATACATACATACATACATACATACATACATACATACATACATACATACATACATACATACATACATACATACATACATACATACATACATACATACGTACATACGT
>JAXCGZ010011783.1:30000-35000 GCA_037179515.1 Halocaridina rubra
GACTAGTTTCTGAACTCCTTGGGGAACCTTTAGCTTCTCAAGACTATTTTCTGAACTCCTTGGGGGAACCTTTAACTTCTCAAGACTAGTTTCTGAACTCCTTGGGGAACCTTTAACTTCTGAAGACTATTTTCTGAACTCCTTGGGGAACCTTTAACTTCTCAAGACTATTTTCTGAACTCCTTGGGGGAACCTTTAACTTCTCAAGACTAGTTACTGAACTCCCTGGGGAACCTTTAACTTCTCAAGACTATTTTCTGAACTCCTTGGGGAACCTTTAACTTCTGAAGACTATTTTCTGAACTCCTTGGGGGAACCTTTAACTTTTGAAGACTATTTTCTGAACTCCTTGGGGGAACCTTTAACTTCTCAAGACTAGTTTCTGAACTCCTTGGGGAACCTTTAACTTCTCAAGACTAGTTTCTGAACTCCTTGGGGAACCTTTAACTTCTCAAGACTATTTTCTGAACTCCTTGGGGAACCTTTAATTTTTGAAGACTATTTTCTGAACTCCTTGGAGAACCTTTAACGTCTCAAGAATATTTTCTGAACTCCTTGGGGGAACTTTTAACTTCTCAAGACTATTTTCTGAACTCCTAGGAGAACCTTTAACTTCTCAAGACTATTTTCTGAACTCCTTGGGGAACCTTTACCTTCTGAAGACTATTTTCTGAACTCCTTGGGGAACCTTTAACTTCTGAAGACTATTTTCTGAACTCCTTGGGGAACCTTTAACTTCTCAAGACTATTTTCTGAACTCCTTGGGGGAACCTTTAACTTCTCAAGACTAGTTTCTGAACTCCTTGGGGAACCTTTAACTTCTCAAGACTATTTTCTGAACTCCTTGGGGAACCTTTAACTTCTGAAGACTATTTTCTGAACTCCTTGGGGAACCTTTAACATTTGAAGACTATTTTCTGAACTCCTCAGAGAACCTTTAACTTCTGAAGACTATTTTCTGAACTCCTCAGAGAACCTTTAACTTCTGAAGACTATTTTCTGAACTCCTTGGGGAACCTTTAGCTTCTCAAGACTATTTTCTGAACCCCTTGGGGGAACCTTTATCTTCTCAAGACTATTTTCTGAACTCCTTGGGGAACCTTTAACTACTCAAGACTATTTTCTGAACTCCTTGGGGGACCTTCAACTTCTCAAAACTATTTTCTGAACTCTTATTGGAACCTTTAACTTCTCAAGACTATTTTCTGAACTACTTGGGGAACCTTTAACTTCTCAAGACTATTTTCTGAACTCCTTGGGGGAACCTTTAACTTCTCAAGACTATTTTCTGAACTCCTTGGGGAACCTTTAACTTCTCAAGACTATTTTCTGAACTCTTAGTGGAACCTTTAACTTCTCAAGATTATTTTCTGAACTCCTCGGAGAACCTTTAACTTCTCAAGACTATTTTCTGAACTCCTTGGGAAACCTTTAACTTATCAAGACTATTTTCTGATGATCGAACCCTTACTTTCTGAATCAGGTTATAGAGAAGTGCCATTCATATCCTTCAACTTTGCAGTCAGTTTGATACCGACATATCAGCCATTATTATGTGGATTTGGAGAGATAGCTTAGAGAGAGGAAGAAATTGTGTACCTATAATATAGATAATGATTGTAACTGAAATGAAGAGAACATTATGCTTTCTGCATATATGATAATGTAATAAATGGCCATTTGGATATCATTCGTGTTCATTGTATATTTCTGTCTTACTCTACACTTGTTTTTTTCTTTTCTGGAGAAGGGTGGCTTCTATTATAGTGAGGAGTTGAGAATCCCCTAACTCAAATGTTTCACATTCTTTTTCTCTCTGACGCAGCAATTTTTCTTAAAAAAAACAACAACAATAACAACAACAACAACAGTACCAGCAGCAGCAACAGCAGCAGCTCTCTCTCTCTCTCTCTCTCTCTCTCTCTCTCTCTCTCTCTCTCTCTCTCTCTCTCTCTCTCTCTCTCTCTCTCTCTCTCTCTCTCTCTCTCTCTCTCTCTCTCTCTCTCTCTCTCTCTCTCTTTATTATCTCTCTCTCTCTCATTTTCATGAGGAGATTTAAGGGTATCATTTAAAGGGTGGAAAGGTCATGATGAAATCCCTCACCAAAAAGGGTGGACACCCTTCAGAGTCTCTCTAGTCCATCTCCTCAAGTCAGATTAGCATACATGAGTGGGAATTTTGTTGGGGGGGTTGGTTGGTTGGTTTGACCCAATAACGAAATTTATCACCCACCGTGGACAATGTCCATAGAAATATGCAATAGCTGGGCACTTTCTTCTGTCTTTATCTAAGTTTGGAGTTAAAGAGTAGCAACGTATTGGAGCTCCCTCTTTGCCGAAGTCCAAGAGGATATGGCACGTCTATGATGATGATGATGATAATGAATATTTGGAAGAAAGAGGACTGATAAGGTAAAACCTTAAGCCAAATTCGTGAATAAGTTAAATCCTTATCATAACACAGTCTCACTAATAATCCCTACGTTACTTTAGGATTACATTAGGTAGGTACTATCTAAACGAGGTAATGTCTTATCTAGCTGTTGACATTCTTTAAAAGAAATATATATATATATATATATATATATATATATATATATATATATATATATATATATATATATATATATATATATATATATATATAATAAAAGATAGCCTCTCTCTCTCTCTCTCTCTCTCTCTCTCTCTCTCTCTCTCTCTCTCCTCTCTCTCTCTCTCTCTCTCTCTCTCTCTCTCTCTCTCTCTCTCTCTCTCTCTCTCTCTCCTAAAATATCACGAAAGTATTAAGCAGTTGAAGTTGGAAAAGAGGAGAGAGGTGAAAGCTTCAGGTTAGTAATCTCTCTCTCAAACAGGAAGTTCGTCTTCAACACAGTCAATAATTAAGGTCTTCTTTCTCACTGTATATCTAACCTTTCCACCACTACGATTTAAGAAGTCCAAATGTACGAGAAAATTAAGTCCCAACATAACAGGATTTCTTAAACATGTATAAAGTGGATACTGACTGTAACTTTATGAATTACTAATGGCATATCGAGTAGCAAAATACCAATTCCTCTCTTAGCAAATTGTATGAGTAATCTGTGTGTGTGTGTGTGTGTGTGTGTGTGTGTGTGTGTGTGTGTGTGTGTGTGTGTGTGTGTGTGTGTGTGTGTGTGTGTGTGTGTGTGTGTGTGTGTGTGCGATTACCTAATTGTGATTACGGGAAAGAGCCCAAAGCTCGTATCTTCCCGTCTCCTGATCGCTTCCATTTTATACTTAGTCATACTTATCATACCTGTCCTTAAAACTATGGATTGAGTTAGCATTAACTACCTCCTCGCTTAGCTAATTCCAATTATCAACTACTCTTAAACTGAAAAAGTACTTCCCTACATCCTGCAAAAAAGTTTTCTTACGAAGCTTCAAACTATGACCTCTAGTGATTACCTAATTGATTACCTAATTGTGTTTACGGGAAAGAGTCCAAAGCTCGTATCTTCCCGTCTCCGGATCGGTTCCATTTTAGACTTAGTCATACTTATCATACCTGTCCTTAAAACTATGGATTGAGATAGCATTAACTACCTCCTCGCTTAGCGAATTCCAATTATCAACTACTCTTACACTGAAAAAGTATTTCCTTACATCCTGCAAAGAAGTTTTCTCACGAAGCTTCAAACTATGACCTCTAGTTCTAGAGCCAGCCATATCAAAATATCGATCCCTATCCACTCTATCATAACCATGTGTGTGTGTGTGTGTGTGTGTGTGTGATTACCTAATTGTGATTACCTAATTGTGTTTACGGAAAGAGCCCAAAGCTCGTATCTTCCCGTCTCCTGATCGGTTCCATTTTAGACTTAGTGATACTTATCATACCTGTCCTTAAAACTATGGATTGAGGTAGCATTAACTACCTCCTCGTTTAGCGAATTCCAATTATCAACTACTCTTACACTGAAAAAGTATTTCCTTACATCCTGCAACAAGTTTTCTTCCGAGCTTCAAACTATGACCTCTAGTTGTGTGTGTGTGTGTGTGTGTGTGTGTGTGTGTGTGTGTGTGTGTGTGTGTGTGTGGGTGTCAAGAAAAGCAGAAATGCTTGTCTCCAACAATGAAAATTCTTCTGCTGAACTGTACTTTCATTGCAGGTAATATTGTACTATATATGAAAGAGGTCGTGAATTTTAAGTGGAAAAAACATTTATTTTGGCTATGAAATTTTAGTTCTGCAGCAGTCTTTGCAGAGTTGCTTTGCGATTAGGCCACACAATTTTTTATTATAAGTAAAGGTGAGGCTCTTAATTTAAATCCTCTAATTCTATCCCATAGCCAAAAGAAGATCCATCTATACTACTGTAGCTCCAATTTTCCCTCTTCTTTGCAACTTGGAAAAGTAAAGTTGCCTTTCAATTATTAAACGCTTTTCGTTTTGCTTATCGTTAATTCCACTCTTAACGATGTTCTGGAAAACTTTTCCCTGCCATACCACAATTTCAAAATACGTCGCCCCTTATGTTCTCATTGAGAGGTCTACTTTGCGTTTTAGTTTTGACACTATTAATATTCATTATGACTCTAACATTATCAGTCAAGGGCATCAAGGAGCAAAAAGTTATTCTCCATTGACCAAAAACTAATCATTATTTTTCCTTTTGAACACACGAACTGATTCAACTTTTCCCC
This sequence comes from Halocaridina rubra, assembly GCA_037179515.1. NCBI lineage: Eukaryota > Metazoa > Arthropoda > Malacostraca > Decapoda > Atyidae > Halocaridina > Halocaridina rubra. Next base: position 34,671 of record JAXCGZ010011783.1, read on the forward strand.
AACAGATAAATATCTGAATATACTCATTGCTTTCAACTCATTTCTTTCTAGTCTTTGTTTTCTATATCTTTCTCTAACATCATATATTTCACTCTTCCACAAGTGAAGATACGTGCTGTTCTATCTTACCCATGTCTTGTCTACCTCCCGCGTTGGCCAGGTTGGTTAAGCTGACCTTCAAAATCTTTACTCTGGTAATCTCTAACCCATAAGCTAACTTCCAAGCAACAAAGCTGCTTTCACACCAAAGTGGTACGTCGCATGTGGCATGCCACGTGTCACGCCAGCTGAAAACGAACATCCGGAAACATATGAAGCCTTTCACACAGT
>JAXCGZ010011783.1:45000-62500 GCA_037179515.1 Halocaridina rubra
AGGAAAAGATAAAGGTTAAGTACAAGGGAGAGATGAGGTAATATCACACAAAGGAAAACGACAAACAGAAAAAACAGTCAAAGTACTGAGAACTCAGAGATATGGAGGACTAGACCCTGAGATGACGATAGATCCGCTTTTTGAAGTATGATAGGTCATAAGAATTAGGATAGACAGAAGGAGGAAGAGAGTTCCAGAGTCTGGAAGTAGATGGGAAGAAGCAGTCGCTGCACCGAACAATCCGTGAGCTACAAATCAACACACAGTACCTGTGAGATGAGGCCGCTTGGCGAGTGTTACGCGGCCTCGGCAGTGGGGGAGGGATGCAACTCGCCAACTCATCAAAACAGCGATGGAAGTAGCAGCGACAGAAAGAGAAAGGGAACATACCTTACACCAGAGAGATTATTTTATTTTATTTTATTAATTTATTGCGCCAAGGCGTCAGACATTACATGAGTTCATACAAATAATGCTTCAAATGGATATAAAACCAAGAATTGAACATGGTTTACAGGGAGGTGTACATATTGATAAAACATTGCTGCATACTAACATACAACTCACAGAATGGCAGCACAGAGTACATTATATGCAAAAGTAAAGCTCAGAGAAACGCAGAATGCACAAGCAGAATTATATAGCAACATACAGAAAATATATGTATAATTCAATATAATTAATGGCCACCAAAGTGAGGAAAACGAGCAAGAATAACATCAAGGTTGTCATCATTAAGTAAAAATGAGCAGATCTGTATTAAGTTCTGACCTCGTGGTAAAACATCTCTCACTGCGGGGCACTGAAGACAATAGTGGTCAAGAGTGTTAGCATTAGTTCGGTCGCATAATGTACAGGAGGTGTACTGTGGCATATCTAGAGTCTGGGAGACCTGCCATAAAGGCCGATACCCCATTCTGAGCCGAGCACTAACTACATTGTTTTTCCGCACCATTAACCCGCGTCTGCGATACTTGTAGCGACTGTGAAGGAAGTGATCATAGAGAGAGAGAATCCAGATTAGAAGTAAGAGAAGGATCATTAATGATTCTAACTGCCTTACATATAACCCTATCAAAAAGATAAGGATAAGGAGAAGCACCCCAGATGTGTGAGCAGTATTTTAAGCAGGGATATATATATATATATATATATATATATATATATATATATATATATATATATATATATATGTGTGTGTGTGTGTGTGTGTGTGTGTGTGTGTGTGTGTGTGTGTGTGTGTGTGTGTGTGTGTGTGTGTGTGTGTGTGTGTGTATATATATATTTATATATATATATATGTGTGTGTGTGTGTGTGTGTGTGTGTGTGTGTGTGTGTGTGTGTGTGTGTGTGTGTGTGTGTGTGTGTGTGTGTGTGTGTGTGTGTGTGTGTGTGTGTGTATATATATATATATATATATATATATATATATATATATATATATATATATATATATATATATATATATATATATATATATACACTGTATACCCTTAAAGTTTTTTTAACGCCACAAAATTGAGTATCCAAGTAATAACTACTGACACTGCCCATCACCTCCGGGAAAGGTTTAATTGCAAAGGCTAATTAATAAAAATCTAATTTCTTGGCTCCTTCCAATTCGGAAAAGGAGAGATATTTGGAAGATTCATTGGTCTTCAATTAATCAACTCAGGGTCAATATGATCTCTCACTTTCCTTAGCTTAACACTTATTTGTGCAAATATAATATTAGTCTCTTAATCCATTAAGAATGAAAAGTATTAAAAGGCATTATATGAATACTCTAAACGTTTAAAAGCAAAGAATACGTTTTCATTGACGTTTTCATTGACTATATATGAAGATATTCATTCCTCTTTAAATAAGAGATGCGCTGGGTATGTTTCATCCAAGTGGGGAGTTGAACGTACTCTACCTCCCATAGTATATTCTCTCTTCCTTTTCTGTCACTTGAAGCGAAATACAAAAATATAATTTCCGCTTTCCGCTGTGACCTGAAAATTGAATAAATGGAACAGAACGAGGGAACTGAGAATACTTCCCTTTTATGTAATCCTCTCACGAAGGTCAAAGGAATGCTAGGTATTTCTAGTAGGAAAACTTCAATCAATTGCTTAGTATTTGGGTCTACATTTGCGTGGGATTGGAACAAGTGAGAATAAAAGGGAGGAGATTGGTAACATTTCTGAGTTATGATAGATCGATATGTTAGTAATAAGAGAAACAAAGTTGAAATGGAAATGAGGCGGAATTGGGAGAGTGATCTGTAGGGCGCCTTAAGCAGAGAGGAGGCAAGGAAAAGAATGAGCGCCCTTGGTGGTTAGTCAGAGAAGGATATCTGGTTGAGTGAAAGTTAAGTGTCTTCAAGATCTATATAAGCTTAAATGAGATTTAAAAGCCATTTGTGAGTAATTGTAAGTGAGTATTGACCTGCTGGAGGTTACAAGAGAGAGAAGGGATACAGAATGATTTGCATGATTGTCAGAAGAGATTTAGAATGAAACTGAATGCAGTGTAAAAGGGTGATTTGGATGTTTGTTGTAAGAGATAAGCCAAGTGAGGGTAAAATTGTGAAGTACGATATACCTGAATGTAATGGAAATGGAAAGAAATTGATGGAGAAATGTACTGAGATGAAATTGGTTATTATTAATATTATGTGTAATGAGAAAGATGAGCATACATATCTAAGGGTGAACGGTGTGGACTGAAAGGAAATGAATTATTTAGCGGTGACCAAGAACAGTGGTAGTATTGCTAACTATTATTTTGTGGAAGGAAACTTAATTGCATATGAAAAGTGAAGGAGAGACGAAAGGAAAAAGCTGAAACTGAGTGAGCTAAACTGAAAAATAAATGAAAGCCTGAAAGTATCAGACAAGTCTGAGATATGTGTGGTATGCAGTGAAAGAGGGGATGCAAGTGAGAGTGGGAGAAATGTGGAAGTTTTTTAACGATGAAGTTTTAAAATGTACTAGATTATGGTGTGGATAAAATGGATGGGTTAAAGTAGAAGGAACAGCAGTGAATGATGTAATGGAGATTGAATGTGAAAGAGGAGTTGCCAGGTCGTACAATGCATGCCATATTTTGTCCTAATTCTCGTGTTTACCGAATTTCAGCTATTTTTTTTTGGCACAAAATAATTGATGCCATAAAAATGCCATCATTTGTAGACAGCTTGCCATTTTTTGCCAGTAAATGCAGGTGATGTCCAACTTTATCTTGTGGGAATTAAAAATAAACATTTAATATCAAAAATTCTCCACTGAGGCAATTGCTCGTGGAGCATGTGGAGCACATTGTACTGTGTGTCTGTATAGAACTTATGAAATTCTCAGTTATCAAATCTTATTTTGATGAATACGATATCCCAATTAGCAATATTTTACGGCTAGGTATATGTATATGTATATGCCACAACTTAAGTCTGTGTGGCAAGTATGCCTTTGCTGAATTGTTTTCACATCTCCCATTCCTCATCAATGAAATTGGAAAGTGCTTTGAATGTTGTTTTGAGATAATTATTTTTTTTATGTAATGAATGCTAGTATTCCTAAATTGGATCCCTTAAAATTTCTCAGTCCATCAGAAACTTGGTAATTGGTGATTGGGAAAGTTATTTACTCAGTTATCACAGAGTAAGATGAGCTCACAGAAGATTTCAAGTCTATTGGGTAGTCCAGAAATTTGAGCAGCAAAACACTGCTTGAAACGCTAAATGACAGGTCAAGTTATTTATACTAGAAACTTGCCTCCCCACTGATAATTGATTTTGAGGAAATTAATGCTCTCTTTCAGCATACAAATGCAGATCAGTGTAGTCTTTTGAAACACTTGAATGATTTTTACAATTCATTAGGAAAAGAATATGTAAAGATCAATTAATAAGAATGTATAAACAGTTTGAAGATACATTATGATAGACGTCCGTTTTGTAGCATTATTTCACAAAGAACTATCAGAAATTTTTTTAATGTGAACATGAAGACAGCAGTAAATGAAGTGAATATGCGGCTGCCAAAGATATTAAAGTTTCCTGATACATTGTAAGCATTTCATGTAGTTGTTCTATTATCACAGAGTAAACTTGCCAAGTTTCACGAACTGAACTTGAAAGAATTTATCACAACAGACATAAATGTAGATGACTTAGAAAAGAGTACATTAGTATTAGGCTGTGTGACTAAACAAGAGCAAATCAAATCAAACATTTATTTCCATTTTGTACAATGGTGATTCAACATTAATAGTAACTTATAAGTAGACATGTAATTAAACTAATAAATAAGAGGGTTAGACATATAGTTAAATTAAATGTAGCTTTCATAGAAAATAATAATGCTGTAATAAAAATGTTAACAATAATGTTAATAATAAAGTAGTAAGTATGCCACTAGATACAGGATCGTTATTATCGGCATCATTTCCATATTTGTTTCCTTACAATGAGAATAATTAGTTCTTAATGAGCAGCAACTATTTGTCTAAAAGAAAACTATATAGTTTGCTTTTGAAAGCTGTGAAGGAGGATGCATTTTTAAGATGCTCTGGAATATTATTCCAGAGTGTTGGCCCTTTGATAGTGATCATCTTTGAACCTGCTTCTGTGTTTGTTCTGTGAATAAAGAGCTCACTGCTCTGTCTTGTGTTGGTTCCCCTTATATCCCTGACTGTTTTTAAATCAAATAGCCAGCTAGGATAATGATGGTCCAAAATTTTGAATACAAAAACATAAATAGCATAAGCGACCTTATTTTCTGCCCGCATCCACCCAAGTTTATTGAGAGCTGGTGTGATGTGGTCATATTTTCTTATTCCTCCCAGGGCAACTCGAGCTGCAAAATTAATAAGCATCTGTATTCTGTTTATCTGAGTCTTAGTGGTAGCTCCCCAAACAGTTGTGCAGTACTTAATGTGACTTAGGGCTAGAGATTCAACAACAGTTATTCGAGTGGTAGTCTCAAAATTGTCTTTTATACGTGATAAGTACATTAATGTTCCCGTAACGTTTTTTGCATACTTTATCTATGTGGGAATCAAACAACATGTGGTTATCAAAGTGAATTCCTAGGTTTTTGACTGCTTTGCTAGGTGTGATAATATTGTCGCAAAAATTAATTGTTGTGTTTTCTGGAATTTGTGATATGTGGAACCTTGAACCAATAAATATGCACTTAGGGCTGTTATTGTGTATGATTCAAAAATGCTATGATTCAGAATTCTAGCAAAATTAGTGTTAATTAAGTTATGTTTACCTATATCAAATGCATATGTTAAAGAGGCTTCAGTCAAGTTGCCTTAGCTAAGACGATAATAATAAAAATAAAAGGAAAACAAGCTTTTAGAGAGTATCTTGACGATATGGTTAGATTTAATGTTGAACACTGCCCGGTGCAAAACCCATCTTGTTCCAGAAAAGTTGAGAAATTTTTGTAACAGTATGATCATGAGAAATGGGATAGCAATTAATCTGGAGAAGTACTTCAATGATTGATTGAATGTTATTTTAAGAAATAGGTGTCTAAATCCAATCGGAGCTTCAAAAAAAAAAATAAATAAAAAAGGATAGTAAATTTTCAGTTTCATTTTGATTTTATCAGGTTTAGTAAAACTTAATTTTTTTTATTTCCATGAATAAAGTACGTCAAATTTATGGTTCATTTATAGTCTTCTATTTAAGTTTTGTAATTATCATAAAGACAGCCATTTTTCATAAGCAACTTGCTAGGAAATGTCATAAATCACACTTATAGTTGCCAAATGAGGACTATAACACCTGCCAACCCAATGTGCACCAGTAAAGAATCGTGCTTATGAGATAAGATTGAAAAGAGAAAAAATTAGAGAGTGTATTAAAGATAGAGAGTTGGAGGTAAGCAAAATACATGGCTAGAAATACAAAAAGGAGATCAAATGTAAATTAGGAAGAGCTTGTCAGAGAATTTCGCTTGTATATAAAGTTGTCATGGGAGGCAGAGACAGGAGTGTGAAAACTGAGTATTGCACGGTGAAATAAACAAAATGAAAGTTGATATTGGCCAAAAGGGAGGTGTAAGTAAGATGGTCGTAGTATTTCAAGGAATAGTTAATTTTGGAGGATGGTAGAGAAGCAGTCAATGAGGCTGTGAGAGATGCTAAAGATAATGCCTGTGATATGTGAAAAGAATGATAAAGAAATAATGAGAGAAAATGTTAAAGGGGCATCTAAAGAAATAAATTCTAGTAAGGTAAAGGGGGAAAGATGGATGTCATGAAGAATGCCATTAAAGGAATGAAGTAACAGCTGAGTGGTTGAGTGTTTTAGGATGGGATGGTGATGATTGATTGGAAGACTGCATATGTCCTACTTCATAGAAGCAAAAGGAAGATAATTAATGTAGTAACATCAGAGGCATTAGTTAGTGAAATTAGTGGGTAAAGCATGCGGTCGAGTGTTGATTGAAGGTATTAGGCCAGGAACTGAGAAATTGATCAAGTAAAAAGAATCTGGATTCAAGAGAGGAAGACTGAGAGGATCCATAGTCTATGGTAATACAGGTGTGTTATAAGTGTTTAGTGATAGGTAAAGATATTTTTGGACCGTTGAAGGCTTAAACAATGCACATAACAGGGTTAATTGAGATTTATTGAAAAGCCAATTGAAATCGGATGGTAGTCACCTCCTGAAAATCGACATTGTGAGTGTCTGGTATGAGATAAATGTAGGATTACATCAGATCTAAGTAATCTTGTCATGATTGTTTCATACATATATGGATGAAGGGGGTAAGGAATGCTAAGCAGAGAGTTGGAATACGTGAGTGAGAATACAAAGTTAAGAAAGCGAATAAAATGCAATATAGAGATTAGCCTGTGGCTTGTGGCTAATTCTGAAAGGAAACTGAAGCAGTTGGTGACTGAGTTTGTAAGAGTGCGCGAGAAAAGAAATTACAAGTTAATGCGGGTTGTTGTAAAATTGTGTGATGTTGAAGGAATATTGAAGGTGACAAGTTGATTAGGAAACAGAATAAGACAATGCTTGAATAATTGGAGAGGCTAAAAAATCAGATTTTAAGTTTTGCATGAATGGATTAGTGAATGCAAAGTATTAGAAACAAGTAAATATCTTGTTGATATGACAAGTATGATCAGACTAAGGTATTTAGGCATAATTGCAGAGATGATTTATGAAGGAGAGATTACGCCTAAGGCACTGTATGGGACAGAAACTCGGAATGCATGAGAGGATGAAAGAAACACTGAATGTCATGGAAATGTGTTTAAAAGGTATAAGAGAAGAATGTATAAAGTAATGCTGAGGTGAGACAGAAAACCAACATTGGAAACGAGTATTATGATAAGTTCAACTAGAAAGTACTTAATTGGTTTGTTCAATGGGCTTGACTGAATGACGATGGAACAGCGAAAAGAGTATGGAGAGAGGAGATAAGTAGGGTAGGACAGAGAGGAAGATCAAACAATGTTTATGAAATATCAGGAAAGCGAGATCGTATGCATGTAGTATGCCAATGGAGTTATGAAGAGATAGTGCCAGCGAGAGGGGTGAACGGAGAGGGATTGTGATAAAATTTTGAGTTCAGTTACATTTCTTACTCCTGAATTAAGCACTGACTTGTGACATAGACATGCCGTTAGCTCGCTTTGCATGCTGCATAAAGTCTATCACAATATTAATCACCCTTGACATCGGGTTCTACCTGGCTTATTTGATACAGCCAAATGCCATTAATATTGCATTTTCTTTTATGAAATTTGATACCAATCAGTACTCTAGACGTTTTAATCCAGACACAACTATTAAGTGGAATGACATGCCTAACCATGATGTTGAATCAAGAGAATGAGAGTTTATGTTAGGGACAAATAAATTTTCATTAAGCAGATTTTCTTGAAGCTGAATTTTCTAAATTTATGGTGGAATAATGCTAGTATTACAATACTGTGTTAATCCATTTTATGTAATCTAATTTTATCTCTTCTCTCAATTGAATTTTCTTCACCAAATTGCTTTCACTGCTGGAGCCACATTCTTTATGTTCTTTGACAAGCATTCAGCATGACACCCATCTATCCCTGATGCTTTACCTGCTTTCGTTGCTCTCAGTGCAAAATGTACCTCCTCTTTTGTTATTTCTCTACCATTCTCATCATCAAACATTGGCATTCTCCATTCGTTTTCAGCAGCCACAATCTCTGCCTCTCTATAATCTTCCTCATTCAGCAGGTTCTTGAAATATTCAGCCCATTTCTCTCTCACCTTTATTTCACCCACTAGATATTGCCCATCTGCTACTTTCATACTCTCCTCCCTACCACATTCACCTTTCATCACTCTTTTCACTTCCTTCCAAAAAATCTTTTTATTCATTTCAAAATTCTCAGACAAGCATCTGCCCCACTTTACGTCTGCTTCTCTCTTTGCCTCCCTCACCACGTGCTTCGCTAACCTCCTCTTTGCACAATACCTTTCATACATCTCTACATTACCTATCTGCAACCATACCTCGCAAGCCCGCTTTTTTCCAACCACTACTGCACTCACCTGCTCATTCCACACTTCACTACCTTTCCTTTTACTTCCACCAGTTAGTCTCCTTCCACACACTGCCTTGGCACACTTCATAACCTCCTCCTTGAAACAGCCCCATTCTTCTTCCACTCCCTCCTCCACTTTCTCTTTCACTACATTCCAGACATTTCTCACACTAGCCTTATACTCACAGTCTTTCTCTTTCTTATTCAATTCTTTCACTTTTAGCACCTCTCTTCTTCCCTCGCTTCTCCTTTTTCTCCACTTTTCTCCCACTCTCACTCTACTTTCCACTAAATAATGGTCAAATATTCCACCACTAGTTACTCTTAGTACATTCGCATCCAATACTCTTCCAATCACCCCCCTGTTCACCACAAGATGATCCATTAATTCTCTGTCAACTACTCTTCCATTATCCACTCTGACCCATGTATACTTGTGCACATCCTTCTTTTTAAATACAGTATTAGAAATCAACATCTGTCTCTCAATACACATTTCTATCATTTTCTCTCCATTCTCATTCCTACCAGATACTCCATACTTCCCAATTACGCCATCCACTGGCTCAATCCCTACTCTAGCATTTAAATCTCCCATCAACACCACATTCACATACATTCCCAAGTCTTCCAAACACTCGTTCAATTTCATCCAAAATTCTTCTCTTTCTACCCCACTTCCTTCACTGCCAGGGACATATGCACTCACAAACGTCCAAGCCTAGCATCCCAGCCTCATTTTAGCCACTGTTATTCGAGAATATATTTCCTTCCATTCTACCACACACTTATTCATCTCTTCACTTAATAACAGAGCCACTCCCTCTCTTCCTCTCCCCCTCTCAACTCCAGACATCCTACCTACCTCTCTCCCAAATGTCACTTCACCATTCCCTTTTATCTTAGTTTCGCTTAGTGCAAGTACATCTATCTTTCTATCCACAAACATACTCACTATCACCTCCCTCTTACTTTCATTTACACCACAACCACGCACATTCAGACCCAAATATTAAGGTTCTGGCTGGATCTCTCCTGCCAGAATACCCCCACGTCTCTTGGCTATTCGTAGGAAGTAAAATACCGTGGAGAGGATTCCCAGTCCCCCCACTCCGCCCCATTTAGTTGACTTTTACGACACCCAGGGGAACACGGAGGAAGTATTCTTAACCCCCCTCCCTCAGTGGGTATTATAATAATAATAATAATAATAATAATAATAATAATAATAATAATAATAATAATAATAATAATAATAATAATAATAATAATAATAATAATAATAATAATAACAATAATAATAATAATAATAATAACAATATTTGATATTTCGGCACCTTGTCAATGCTACATAATGGGAAGGGCGAGTGTGAGGTGATGGTTGCAGTAAGAAGTTTATAGATCAGTAGATGATGCAAATAGTTTTTTATGTGTGACACATTTGTAGATGGTCAAGGACTAGGCAGAAATAATGAAATAATACACAATAGCAATAGGATAGGCTGAAAGAACAGTCAAAGTATTGAGGTCCTAGAGACATATACCAGAAAAATGGATCAATGATGAGTGTAAAAGAGCAAAGAAGTGAGAGGCAATTGTTGGAATAGCTGTAGGAGAAGTAGAAATATAATTGCTTGGCAGACTTACTTTCGAGCAAACAATGATTACCTAAGTAAAAGAAGAGAGGCAGAGAGAAATTATGAAAGGAGTATTACTAAGAAGGCCAATGAAAATCCCAACTTTTCCTCAGATTTGTCAGAGGAAAACTAAAGGTCAAAAAACAAGTTTTAAAGTTAAAGAGGGCAGCTGAAAGTATCACTTAGACAGATGAAGAGATCTGTGAAGAATTTAACAAAGAGTTTCATTCAGTATGTACAGAAGAAAATTTTCCACTCTCTTAGACTGCAGAGATAAGAGATCCTTGGGCGGTATTAGAGAACATCATCTTTTCAGCTACAGAGGCATGCAAAGCATTGATGGTATTATATCCCCATAATGCTACAAGTCCTGACGACATATCCCCTTACATACTTAAGATATACACTATTGGTGGCACTTTGCATTACATTTGAAAAGTTGCTGGAATCTGGGAAGATTTCAAGATACTGAAAACAAGCGAACATGGTATAATCTTCAAAAAACGGAAATAGAAATACATCTCCAAAGCCATGGGCCTGTTTCCTTGACCAGCATAGGTTAGCAAAGTTATGGAGAAACTACTAGAGAACACATCTCTCTCCACTTGGAATCCTTCACCATTTTGTCAGTGAGACAACATGGCTTTAGAGAAGCTACAATAGTGGTGACAAAGATACAGAATTTCAATTATAAGGAAAGGATGAGAGATTAGACTTGCCACCATATGAAACTAAAAGGAAAAGGTGGATATGATGAAGGTTTTTAAATTCCTTCGTGGTGTGGACAGGGGGTGACATTTTGATATCGGTGGCTCTAGAACTAGAGGTCATAGTTTGAAGTTACGTTAGAGAGATTCTTTGCAGGATGTAAGTAAGTACATTTATAGTGTAAGAATCGTTTATGATAAAATTCGCTAAATGAGGAAACAGCATATGCTACCTGCATCCGTAGTAAAGGACAAATCTATTAAGCATCAATGAAAATTGAAACCGATCAGGAGTCAGGGAAATGCGAACATAAGGCTATTTCCTGTAAGCATAATTAGGTAAACGCACACACACACACACACACGCACACACACACACACACACACACACACACACACACACACACACACACACACACACACACACACACACACACACACACACACACACACACACACACACACACATATATATATATCACAATCCAAATAAATTTAAGCAGTAGTGAGAGATTCTACTTACCCGCATTTGGTTAAGCTGATTCCTCACATACTCGGCCCTGGATGATTGATCAGGCCCCACGACGGTGAAGGATCCGGTGTACTGAAAGAAATAATTACAATTATTGATTTTGTTGGCATACAGACTTCATCAGTTAGTAAATACAGGAAATTTCTCAAGTGCCAACTTATGAAGTTCAGTGGCTGCCTGGAAATGCTGGAAAGGATTTGGAATTACAATGAATATAACATTAAAAAAAAAAAAAAAAATAAAAAAAAAAAAAAAAATATATATATATATATATATATATATATATATATATATATATATATATATATATATATATATATATATATATATATATATATATATATATATATATATATATATATATATATATATATATATATATAAGTACCTCACATAAAATATGTTCCATGTTATTAAGAGAAATATAGCTAAATCTCCCAAAAATATACATGAAGTCTTGTAAGTAATACTGCTCTTCTTATTACTCTATTTACCGTTTCTAATTATTTTGAATTCCCGCTGGAGAATTGAGAATATGAAGGCTTCCTACGAGAAGGTGAAGATAACAGGTAAAGTCTTCTTCTTTGGATTCTGGTCTTTGATATTTCCATTAGGAAGAATTCAACTTGAAGAATATGAACAATGAGGAAAACAGTATAGAAGCATGAAACCCAATTCCTTGATTTCAGCGCAAGGAAGAAGTATAAAAGAGATGATCTACGGATAAAGACGGTGGGTTGGTGTAGATCTCCACCCAAGGATGGGCGGAATGGGTCTTGGAGGACCCGTAGGTGAGTGATTTTTGTCGTTGTGAGAGGACAAATCTGGATGAAGACGATGTGGAAAGATAGGGTCTTAATATCTTAAGGGGAGGATTTTGAAATTATATATTGACTTTTATTCATGAACTTTAAATCCAGTGGGATTAGGAGTGGAAGAAAAATGTAAAGAGATATTCAGTGGACTGTATTGATTCCTTTTTCTAGTAGTTAGCAAAGAGGGTTTTTATACTACTCTTAGACTTTCCATGTTACAGTAGGTAAATCCTTGTGCACAACAATGGAGACATGGCTTGCTGTAATTTCGAATCTTTGTCAGAGACAATTACAATTTTCATTCGTTAACACACATGATAATATGTTTAATTGTATATTATGGATGCTTATAGAACAAGAAGAGGACTGAAAAGTGAAAATAAGCCTCTAGACATCCAGTAGAATGTGTTCTTTCAGTACTCTACAAGTTAGCAAAGCTTTCCTTCTTCTTTTAGACTTTTAGCGGTACAATCGGTAATTTCATATGTACACTGATTTTGAATATATATATATATATATATATATATATATATATATATATATATATATATATATATATATATATATATATATATATATATATATATATATATATATATATATATCCTCCACAGCCATGACTCACACTCGGACTCACAGATCATGAATCAAATTTTGCCCCTGACCGGAACTCGAACCTAAGACACAAAAATACTGTGCCAAGGAGCTATCAACTACACCACTGAAGGTCTAAAAGAGAAACAAACCTTACATTTTAACTGTTATACTAGGAATGAACGCATTCTACTTGAATGTCTTTTTGTTCATATTACAGCTTCTCCTAACCTCACTCGTGGTTTCGTTTTTCGCATTTGATTCAAATCTCAGCCATATAGACATTAAGAATAATCAAATAAACACATTAACGTATGTGAAAACATGAATAATATTTTACCCCTGACCAGGAATTGAACCTAAAACACATAATTACTGTGCCAAGGTGCTATCAGCCACACCACCGAAGGTCTAAATGAGAAACAAACCTTACAGCTTAACTGCTATGCTAAGAATGACCCTTCAGTGGTGTAGTTGATAGCGCCTTGCCACAGTGATTATGTGTCTTAGATTCGATTCCCGGTCAGGGGTGAAATATGATTCATATTCTTTTTTTTATGAACTGTGACATCGAGACAGGCAAAACCTGCCCTCATGAATAAAGGCACGGGTACGAGAAAACACCATGGCGAAGGAAAAGAAAAAGGTTAAGAACAAGGCAGAGATGAAGCAATGCTACAAAAAGGAAAACGACAGACAGAAAAAAGCAGTAAAAGTACAGAGGACCTAAAGATATGGTGGATTAGGCCCTGAGATGACGATAGATCCGCTCTTTGAAGGATGATAGGTCATAAGATATAGGAAAGACTGAAGGAGAAAGAGAGTTCCTTAGTCTGGAGGTAGATAGGAAGAAGCAGTCGTTGCACCGACCAATCCTCAAGCTACAAATCTCCACACAGTACCTGTGAGATGAGGCCACTTGGCGAGTGTTATGCTGCCTCGGCAGTGGGGGAGGGATGCAATAAACCAACTCATTAGAGCAGCGATGGAAGTAGTAGTGATAGAAAAGATAAAGGGAAGATACCTTACGGCAAAGAGAGAGAGAATCCAAATTAGAAATAAGAGAAGGATCATTAGTTAGTCTGACTGCCTTAGATTCAACCCTATCAAGGAGAAAAGTATAAGAAGAAGCACCCCAGATGTGTGAGCAGTACACTAAGCAGAGACGAATAAGGCCTTTTGTAGATTTTAAGTATCTGTAAAGAGGAAAAGTAATGACGAAAACGAAACAGAACCCCAATATTTTGCACGAAGATTTAGAAATTTGAATTATGTGATTCCTCCAAGACAAGTTAGAGGCTATATGAATTCCTAATATGTTGATAGAATTAACAGGGTAAATTTCGTTAGTTTCGAAGACAATGGGGTTATCAGGAGGAGACGAAGATAAAGAGATAGCCAGAAACTGTCTTGGAGGCATTGAATTTAACTAAATATTGAGTGTCCCACTCAGATACCCTGTGCAAATCGGCATTGAGAGTAGAAGAAAGAGTGATACGAAACTGATTTCGAGTAGCAGATGAAGTTTGTGAAAAAAAAGGCAGAGGAAAAGTGAAGAATAGAATTTTCAGGATAGGCATGAAAAAGAGAGGAAGATGGGGACTGTAGAAGATCACTGATGAAGAGAAGGAGCAGAGTAGGTAAAAGAACAGAGCCCTGTGGAATACCACTGGTAACAGAGAAAGGGCTAGATGTCACACCATCAACAACTACAGATATAAAACGGTCGGAAAGAAAACTGGAAATCAGAGAACAAAAAGAAGGGATAAAGCCATAGGCAGGGAGTTTAGCCAACAGAGCCTTGTGCCAGACTCTGTCAAAAGTCTTAGAGATATCAAGTGCGACGACAAAGGATTTCCCAAAGTTCCTCAGAGAAGATGACCATACATAAGTAAGATAGGACGGGAGGTCACCAGTGGATCTTGCCTTGCGGAAGCCGTACTGGTGATCGGAGATAAGTGAGTTAGATTCAAGGCGTTTCAAGAAGTGAGCATTGAGCGAAGTTTCGAAAACTTTAGCAGCAGAGGAGGTTAGGGCAATAGGTTGGTAGCTAGAAGGAATATATATATATATATATATATATATATATATATATATATATATATATATATATATATATATATATATATATATATATATATATATATATATATATATATATACATATACATATACATATACATATACATATACATATACATATACATATATATATATATATATATATATATATATATATATATATATATATATATATTTTTTTTTTTTTTTATTTATTTATTTTTTTTTTCATTTCTTTACACATATGGCAATAAAATAAATTAAATATCTATCCTACACTATATACATATGCAATAACCACCTTGTAAGTGAGATGGCTGCTTAACTAGAAAGTAATGAGTATTTGTGTGAGAAAAATATAAAAATGGGTTTCGCAATCCCTTGATATGTCTCTTTTAGTAGACTATTAGACACAGAGAAACTGAGAAACTTAGTGTTGATATTCTTGTGCCCCATCCCAGGAGAAAAGAGAGAGGTTGCAAAGTAAGAGAAAAATATAGAATATACATGGATCGCAAAAGACAGTCAGTTCCTCACTTGGAGAGCACCAACCCAACTGAAAGAAATGACGAAAAAATGCAACTAAAGAGAGCAAGAGAGAATGAATTTGGGGGCAGAAGAACCTCAACTCTTCACTATAATAAAAATCCCCAATTTTGGCGAAAGGAATGAGAATATGCAGAGCAAGAGATAATGACAGACTGAACTTGGGAATAAAGGACGCTCAACTCCTTACCTGAATTAAACCCACCCATGTCCCCATACATATGTATTAGAATAGACAGTGTTAGACACTTTCAAAATTTTTTTGTCTAATAGCTCAAAATAAAATAAATTTTGCAATTTTTGTTTGCTTTTGAAAATTGGATAGTCTGCTGATGTTGTGAATAAAACTGGTTTCTTTTGTGCGTGTATGTGGACAATTGTTGCAGATATTGAGAAAATTTCTTGTTAAATTTTGACAATATTGCCACAGAAAGAAAGTATAGAGGTGCTAGCAACATATCGACAAATTTGCCTAATTTGTGAACAAAGTGGTCGAAGCCTTTATTGCTAGTCAATAACTTGATTCTGTGATGTCATTTCTTGGCCTTAAAATTATACTTGAATATATATTTCTCAAAATGGTTAGTTTGGTAGTCAAAAAGAAATCACAATAAAAATAAAGATCTGGCATTCATCCTCTGTAGGTGAATGCAAACACTTTACAGTGGTTGTAAGGGGAATGTTTATGATTTATCTATTGATAGGTATTTATCCTTATCAAATGCAAGCATTAAGTAAGAAGGAATGTTGCCAGGTAAATGAAGCATTGTAAAAAATTAGTATTGAATTTGTATTTATGAGAGTCTAAAGTGAAAGTGTATAAGACTAGTATTTAAAAAAAAGCTCAGTACCCGGTACCACTCCCACAAGAATATAGTTGTATTTTCCCACATTAGCTAGGGATTGGTAAAGGGGTGGTCCTAGAGGGGTTTCTTCCATAAGAAAGCTTAAAACAGAGTTCAGAGAACATTAAGAAAAAGTAAAAATTTGGATAGAAAATGGAAAATATGGAAAGAGAACTGAGAGAGAAGTTAAAGTAAAAAAAGGAATATCATATAATCAAAGAAAGCATAGAGAACTTGGAAATTATTAATAAGTTACGAAAAGAGAAAATAATAAGACTAAAAATGAACTGAAGAGTTTGGAGGCGAAAAGAAGGAATTAGAAAATAGAATTTCCTAACAAGAGCATAATAACAAAGATTTTGGCTATAGCTTGAATCAATTAATTGTCAGTACATTCATATCAATTGAGACATGTGGAATAGCAACTTTGAACGTCCAAATACAGGAAAATACCGAACAGTTCAGAAAATTTCCATGACCTGAATGCATACCAAGAGAGTATTACAAAACGTTCGCAGATGGAGTAAAAAGATATATGACAGTAGAGGAGGCAGTGAAAGAGGTGGTACTGCAAATTGTAGATACGACTGACTAAAGGGAAACAGTAACAGAAAAATTTAAAGAAGTAATGATTGAGAGGGCATCCTTTTGATCAACTGGGCATTTTCTAAAAAGAAACCAGTGATAATATCAGGCAAATGGAATCTGAAGAATTAATGTGGGAGGGGAGACACGAACAAAACAAGGTTAGGGTTTTATTACTGATTATGAATCTTAAAGTAATATGTGGTCTAGAAAGGCTAGAATAATAAAAGTAATCTATGATAAAAGAGGACACGCATAAAGAGTTTTTGATGAGAGTAGACAATCAAAAAGACTGTCAGGAATACAGAACAGTGTTCATTCGACCTTACAACATAAAGGCAAAGATGGCAAAGTATAGGACCTAGCTACAGTTAAGCTTAAATGATGGAAGATATGAAGGAAACAAAGGTTTTTTTTTTTTGTCAGAGAGAATATGTTAGAACACCAAGGGATACAGCCTCATTAAGCTTACTGCAAACAAATGACTATGGGGCAGATAGTAAGGCAGTAGACTAAAAGCATAGGATACATGAAGGTAAAGCAAATATAACATTAATTAGAGAGACAAAATTGTTTGAAATAATATAGTGTTACAGATTTTCCCTTTGGTTACGAAATAATGAGGTCTGAAAGATC
>JAXCGZ010011783.1:65000-66117 GCA_037179515.1 Halocaridina rubra
ATATATATATATATATATATATATTTATTTATTTATTTACGGTTTTCATCCTTCTAGGCCAATTGTTGCAATTCTATTTTCTGTAGTTATAGCTTCTATTTCACTGGTCAATCATCATGAATTTATCTTCTGGTATATAGTTTACCACAATCAATCTCTCGCATACATAAAAAAATTGTTTTACAATTTACCACTTTATTCACAAACTCTTGGACATTTAACAATCGCCTTATTTTTAAAATATCTAAAATTCAAATCCTATGATTATTCTGCATATCCTGCCAATACCGAATTCGCTTTTTATTCCAGTATAATATCTTCTAATGCCTCCATTACGTCATATTTCTTTTTATTGCATTAAAAAAAGAGTGTTTGCAAACCTGACTTGGGTTGTATTTAGTTTCGGGAATTATATTCTAAAAAGCTTTATGAAATCTTTTATGTACGAATATCTATAGGCAAGCAGATATATCAATCTCTTTGATGATGCATATAAGCATCAAAATATAAATAATTCAAAATGGTCTCTAACCATTTCCTATAATTCACCTGCTCAGTAAACATAGTCTTTTTTTTCTCTTTTCATTTTCAGGCATAATTAATTTGTATTTAATTTAATTTTATTTTATTTTTAGTGTCTAATTTTCAAGCACTTTATGAGTGATATATGCTTTCACACTTTTAACTCTTTCAAATTCCGTCATCCATATTTTCTAACCTTGCTTACTTTTGAATTATAAGAGCTTACATTTTCTCAGCATTTTCCTTGTTTTTTTTTCAGATAATTTTGTAAGTTTTCTCAAGTCAGAACAAGTACAGAGTTAATATATATATATATATATATATATATATATATATATATATATATATATATATATATATATATATATATATATATATATATAACCTGAGTTATTTTTCTTCTCTAACGAAATTTTTTATTCGAATTCTATTGCAATTAGACAGACAAATGATGGAAGATAGTTGCGGGATATCCAATACAAATATATAAATCCCATTAATAAGACCATTGTCATAATGATAATCAAGGCATCGGACATTTGCAATAAATAAATATTTTTTCATTTTCATTTAATAGTTGCAACCATTAAATATA
>JAXCGZ010011784.1:0-20000 GCA_037179515.1 Halocaridina rubra
AAACAGGTGGCCCGTACGTAAGTACATGCCCTGGAGAGATGCCCAATAGCTCCTCCCCGGAAGTAGGCGGGATTCCACTTTGAACCTGGCGTTGATTGGCAGGACTAGATGTCACTTGATTTCATTGGCAGAATTGGATGTCAAGCCACGCCCTGCCCCTGGGGGTATTTCAAGAGCCACCCAGGGCAGAGACAGTTAGTTAGAACTTTGCCAGGGGCACGAATAGATCATAGATTGTGATAGTCATAGGGTGGGGGCATTGAGGTGTCGAAGTTGTGTTGTACTCTAGAATAAATATAAGCAAAGGAATCACTGCTTGTCCATTCTTACCTTGTACCCGTCTGGTACTAATAATTATAACATAGTAATTCGACATTACGTCAGTGGTGACAAAGGTGAGATAACCCAGTCATCTTACAAAGTGTGAATTCAAATGGAAGTCCAAAATTCATACGACAACTTGGTGGCAGCGCAGTACGGATCATCACGCCTGGAAAACATACAAAGAGACTCTCATATCAGAAGAAACCAGTGCAAAGAAAAGAAAATAAGAATGGCAAAAGCAGAAATCCAACATCTCCCAATTCAAGAAATGAGTGACGAGGCCAAACACCGGAGAATTCTCGAACTGGAGGAGCACGTGTGGCGCCTACAAACTCCTGCCGACGCCGCTCCGTCGAGAAGGAACTTGGTCGACGCCGACAGAGAAACCGACGCCTCAAACATCGACGAACAGCCTGCCGCTCCGAGCCCCGTGGTGACACAGGGAACGCAGCAGGACAAGCCCCCACCCCGTGCCCTGGTTGTAAAGACGCCTCGAGTCAAAAATTCACTTTTATACCTCGACGGCGCAAATGTAAAAGACCGTGAATGTCCGTCCATAATTCCCGCGACCGACTTCCTGAAATACTTGGGTCTGCGGATGAGAAGTGACGAGTGCTCAAATAGAGAATATTATAAAACTTTGAAGGAACTATTCCTAAGATATTTCTTAGTAAGCCGAAGTGTGACCGGAGCATTGAGTGAAAATGCCCATTACAAGAAGTATAAGTTGCCGGATCCGACCAAGAAGACGGCGATTCGTCGATTTTACTCGAAGAGAAGAAGGAGAACCCCCTCCTTCCTTGCCTTCTGCCATGAAGTTCTTCAGGACCACCTCCTTAAAATAGCTAAGTACTTGTGATCTGTATCCAGTGAGTAATGGGACAATTAGTAAAAGAAATTGAGGTCGGTGGACGCCGCCATTTTATCTTGTAGTTATGCTTTGACTCAGCCAACCCGCCTATGAGGGGTGTGGCGCCTAATAAGTTGATAAAAGTAGAATTTCTGTACCCATTACTAACATGGATAATTTGTACTAATAGCTATAAGCAGTAATAAACTCCATTTTTGTTATAATTTGAGTAATGTAAAGAAATTTCGTTGGAAGTGCGTTCCATTTATTTGTATTAATGCTTAGATTGAATTTTAAGAACGCGAATGTATCGATTTTTAATTGACAAATTTAACGCACGTGAAATCACTATTACAGTATATTAATTTCTTAAGTGTAAGAATTATAGTGAGTAATATACTTGAATCTGCTTTTAAGGTTTTACTTAGAACACGTGTGATTTTCGAGAAAGGAATGTGGAAGTGACCATTCGATCTCCCAACCTCGTTATTATAAATCTGTAGTAATTGTACTGATCCTTGATATTTTAAAGTACGTGTAAAATCATTTTTATATAAATTTCTTAAAGCGTAAGAAATAGAGTGTTAAGATTGCGCCTGTTTTTAAGTTTTTTTCTTTTTTTTGTTTGTTTTTATCCGCGGGAGTAATGTTTTAGCGAAAGAAAGACATAAACGACAGATCGTTCTTTTTGTGTTATGATGATGGGGAATTAATATTACGATACGTGTGTGGCATGTTTTTTTTGAAGAATAAGAAATTTCGTGATATTAGTTAGAGATGAGTTTTTTGATTTCACGCTATGCAGGTGAAAGTAAGAGTAAATTAGAGGAATTTGTACTGTCCTAGAATAGGGAAGGTTTTTCAGCGTCACCCAAACGTAGCTTCAAGGGAGTAGAATGTTTGTTTGTTCGTTAGAATGGGACTTAGGACTAGTGAGGCAGTCTGTGACCGTCCGGCCCAACCGAGATTTCACCCTTACTCTTCTTACAACCAACGTTGTAAATTAAAGGGAATTTTACAGAAAGGGGACGAGTGTTTTGTAAGTGATGCAGCGAGTGAGGCAGAGAATGAGTATGAATGACTGGGGGTATAATGGGGGGGTTGCTCTAGGGGGTGAAATCGCGGAAAGCACCGTTAGGAAGCATGATTGGGGAGTCTGCGAGGATCGTTCCCCTGCTCCGCCAGGTCCTTCTGCATGCCATATCAGAGTGTATTTATGGGAGGTGATGCGCTGTTGCAATATCTAGTGAGGGATATGTTTGAGAAGGTAATTCTCCACCTGCCCAGATATGGTTGAAATGCCGAGTTTGTTTTATTTTTGTTTTGTCCCCTACTCCGCCATTGAGATTATTATTCGATTTCCGAGAGATTCCAAGATAGATGTTACGTGATAAAGGACGTGAATCTATGAATGATTCTTTATTTTCTTTGCTAGCTGCAGTATATACATTATCTGTCTGAAGAGATATGTTAGATTGATAAAATAAAACTTTGCGAGTTTTAGCCATGATAATGTTTTATCAAAATTATTTCGGCTTGGTCATAAAGAAAGAGTGAGAGCTGACAATAAACGTAAGACTCTATCGATAGTCATTGCTAACGTTTGTTCACGTTCATTTGTTTATTTATTTTATTATTAGAGATACTCTGCGACACTTTTTTATTTTCAGTACAAGTAAAAGACAGAGGCCCATCTCAGCTGACTTGTGAGTGGAAACCGCAACGTATTTCACGGTCGCCCAGTCTCTCTCTCTCTCTCTCTCTCTCTCTCTCTCTCTCTCTCTCTCTCTCTCTCTCTCTCTCTCCCTCTCTCTCTCTCTCTCTCTCTCTCTCTCTCTCTTTTCTACCTTTCACTCGACTCTGAGCCTGACAGAGGCTCCGTTCAATGCTAAAAGAATGTAGCCGTCTTTGATTTTTGTGTGTGTTTTTCCAGCAAAGCGAGGCGATAATTGTGCCTACATTTTATTTCAGTTGATAGATTGTTGCATGCTGTTATTGCATAAATACTGATAAGACATCGATAGTACCGCCATTTGCATAAATGTTTGTGCCACATGCCGCAACTGTTTAGAGGATAGAACTCCCATTGACAAATTGTGGAGCCAGCGAGTTGCCACTTATGCTCTATATATATACATTGATTATGACGGCAGGAATTTAAATATTAAAAGAGACTGTGTTAGAATGAGCATTGCTATGAAGTATAAGTATAGAACTCTGTTCTTACTTCTGAATGCCAGTCTCCATTGTATATATATTGATATTTCTGATTTAGTACATTTATTTTTATTGTTTATTATTCTTATTTTTTTGATCATGATTATTAGTAATGTTATTATGTTGACTGATATTGTTGCTATCTCTCAATGGCCTGTTGCTAATTATTATTTTTGAAATGAAATCAGCAGTAACTTGATGATTTGTATCTTTTATCTGAATTCATACTTGATGTTACTGTAGCCACCGCTAATAAGAATGTTTCTTTAGTGGCTTTTTTCAGCATTTAATGATTGTTCTTTTTGACATTTATAGGAGAGTAATACTATGTAGCAGTTGCTAAGCCCTAAGTATCTTGGAATAATAATCTAGTTGTGTAGACACATACCTTCCATTACCACCCTATTCCTAGGCAGCCCCGACCTGCAAGTTCTAAAAGTCTTAGATTTTGTCCGTTCAGACAAGTCCCTAGTGCCCATTGAATAGAGATTGCAATCACTTGCAGTTGCAGGGGAGGCAAAGTATAGCCTCGATTACCAACGTATGGCCATTGTTGGTACCCTGAAGTCATAGGGAACCTTTCTTACAACTGTAGTAGTGACAGAGGTTCAAATTTTCATCCCGAGATCTGCTTCGAAGGTACGTGTGGATGGCCGTACGGAAGAGAATCGCTGTGACGTTGCAGGTCTCCTGCGTGGTGGTCTTAGTCAAGATCGGCCGAGGGCGGGACGAGGAAGCCGGGCTGGAAGGATTAGCGGATGGGCCCAGTCCTTGTCCTTTTTGTCTTGCCTATCCGAGTAACGGAGATATGGCAACAAACCTGGGCCTGCAGCAAAGACAGCGAGGGAGTGAAAAAAATAGAATCCCCGAGGGAAACCGTGGAATCGCACCTAGCAAGAATTCATGAGCAAGGGACAGAGAAAACGAAAGTCGTCCTAGACAGAGAAATTAAAAGTCGTCCTAGACAGAGAAATTAAAAGTCGTCCTGGACAGAGAAAACGAAAGTCGTCCTAGACAGAGAAAACAAAAGTCGTCCTAGACAGAGAAATTAAAAGTCGTCCTAGACAGAGAAAACGAAAGTCGTCCTAGACAGAGAAATTAAAAGTCGTCCTGGACAGAGAAAACGAAAGTCGTCCTAGACAGAGAAATTAAAAGTCGTCCTAAGACAGGGAGAACAGTCCTAAAAAATAAAAGTTTTAAACTACTTTAAAAAACCATGTAATCTTGATGAAATCCCAGAAACAAGGAGATCCCCATACATATCATAACTGTAGTGAAAAGAGAGGAAAAGAAACACAGAAATATTTTAAAATATTTTAATAATACCTTTAGAAGCCACGTAAACGAGAAAGAAAAATAATCCCTATACATGTCCAAACTTTAGTGAAGAGAGAAAGAAGGGTATTTAAAAAATCCCTTATTAGTTAATTAAAATTACCCCCGTATTAGAACTGAAAAAATGGGAAAGAAAATGTCCCCACCGTCTTTTGTGCTAAAAAAGACAAAATATTTTTATTTTTATGTTTATTTTTTTTTTTTTGCTAGCTTTAAGATAATTTTAAGCGAAAACTCAGAGTCTCCCTTAGATATAGTGTTGAATAAGTGCCATTGATAAATTGTATGATTTGAACTAAGATTAATAAGTTGTTTTCTGCTTAAATAATATTAGTGTTTTGTTTTAGCATTATTATTATTTGAATTATGATTTAATCTTTAGGTTCATTAAGTTTTTATATTAAGTGGTCTCTGAATAGTAATTGCATATAGAGACAGTAAATGTTTTGACTTTACACACAGTAAAACATGTTTTGTTTCAGGAGTAGTTTTTAAGGCTTAATTTTAAGACAAATCAATGCCCCTAATAATGATAGGAATAGAATTTATTAAGATAAGGTCTCTTATAGAAATTACTATTGATGTTATGGTCTATTGCATTTTACATGTTTATACATGCTAATACTCTACTTAATTGTTTGCTAATGTTCTAAATGAGTCATAATTCTACTGTAATTAACTCAATTTTGTCTTTTAAAGAAACGAGAGAAGTAGATGAATTAATGTTTTGATTTAAACTGACTTTTGATCTTAATTAATGTTTGATATTAGTTACACACTGAAATTATACTATATATATATTATGTTTGTGTAATTTGTTTAGGATTCATAGAAATAGGAATTCTTAGAAAATAGCTTAAATAATTCGGCCCCATTTCTATTGTAAACTAATGTTAGCTAGGATATGTCCAAGAGCTCTCGAAAAATTAGCCCATGCTTCGACTGAAATAAGAGATATTTCAGTTTTGGTTGGGAGGGATGTCGTATGACTTCCGTCATGCTGAAGCCAGTCCGTCATGCTGAAGCCAGAATCTGAAACTTGTAACAAATCTTGAGGGGTAACGGTTGGTCGAGGGCACAGATATTTTATTACAATGTTTGTAGAAAGTGTCAAGGAGATATATGACCGGAACCTGGAGAAGGGCAGGAAAGGCCAGGAAGTTAGCCATTTCCTAAACCACAAGAAACATAAACAGGTGGCCCGTACGTAAGTACATGCCCTGGAGAGATGCCCAATAGCTCCTCCCCGGAAGTAGGCGGGATTCCACTTTGAACCTGGCGTTGATTGGCAGGACTAGATGTCACTTGATTTCATTGGCAGAATTGGATGTCAAGCCACGCCCTGCCCCTGGGGGTATTTCAAGAGCCACCCAGGGCAGAGACAGTTAGTTAGAACTTTGCCAGGGGCACGAATAGATCATAGATTGTGATAGTCATAGGGTGGGGGCATTGAGGTGTCGAAGTTGTGTTGTACTCTAGAATAAATATAAGCAAAGGAATCACTGCTTGTCCATTCTTACCTTGTACCCGTCTGGTACTAATAATTATAACATAGTAATTCGACATTACGTCAGTGGTGACAAAGGTGAGATAACCCAGTCATCTTACAAAGTGTGAATTCAAATGGAAGTCCAAAATTCATACGACAGCTAGGTGTGATAATATTGTCGCAAAAATTAATTGTTGTGTTTTCTGGAATTTGTGCTATGTGGAACCTTGAACCAATAAATATGCACTGTGTTTTACTTTTGTTAATTAACAGCCCAATTTCTTGGAAATAGGTTTTAATTTTTGACAGAGTGTTTTCTGCTCTTAAAGTTAGCTCTGGGAGATTATTAATATCACCACTAAGGAGTAGTTGAGTGTCATCTGCATATTGTACGACTAGACAGTCAGAAATGAAAGAAGATAGATCATTTACGTAAATGGAGAAGAGGATGGGACCAAGAACTGAACCCTGTGGAACACCAAATGATACATATTTGGGCACAGAGATAATGTTGTTAAGACGTATGGACTGTTTATGATTAGATAGATACTCGCTAAACCAGCTTGGATCAATATTTAAGTTAATACATTTACTTAAAAGAATTTCATGGTTTACACTGTCGAAGGCTTTTGATAAGTCTAATAAAATTAGCAAAGATATTTTTTTCATATCTATATTATTATATATACTATTCGTAACTTTAAGCAGTGCAGTTTCCGTCGAGAGTTTTGGTCTGAAACCATGTTGGCTAATCGTTAGTAGTCTATTTAATTCTAAATATGACATAAGTTGGCATGCAACAATTTTTTCTAATATTTTAGAGAAAATGGGTAGCAGGGAAATGGGACGATAGTTTGTCACATCTTCTCCGTCCCCCTTTTTATGCAGAGGTATTACATGGGATATTTTCCAAGAGTCAGGAAACTTTTTAGTAACAATGGAAGTGTTCATAATAGTTAGAATATAGGATGCAATCATGGGTAGAGCATCTTTGACGAACTGAAATGGTATACCATGTGAACCATAAGAGCCAGAGTTTCTTAGGCTCTTTATGGTAAGAATTAGGGTAGCACAATCGATAGGATTTATCTTGAAGTACTCTCTTGTGTTTTCATTGGAGGAATTGTCATTTAAGCAATTACTCATATTCACTGAGTTGATGTTTTCTTGAGTTTTTTCATAGGTATTTTTGCCAACGTTAGCAAAATAGTTATTAAAGTTATCTGCTTTGTCTTTCAACTCCGTAATATTTTCATAACTTTCTGAGGTACTCTTTTCATTTGGTATCATGCTTCTTATCACTTTCCATGTTGCTGCTGTATCATGTCTAGAGTCATTAAATTGTTTTTTGTAAAAGTCTTTTTTACTTACACTGATGAGAGATCTGACACGTTTCTTTTCTGTTTTATAACGTTCTCGGAGAGTCATATCATATCTATTCATTTTTAGCTCTTTTTGTATTTTATTTCTGATTTGCATTGCCTCTTTGATGTCATTAGTTAGCCAGGGGGCTGAGGGGCGGGTTATTTTTCTTGTTACAATGGCTGCACAACTATCTAAGCATTCAAGGAAGACTTTTGTTAAAATCTCAACCTGCAAATCGACGTTATCTGTGTATTTAATGCTATTAAGTGCATTTGTGTTGTTGATTAATGTTTCACAAAAGATATCAGGGGAGTAATTTTTTAGACACCGGAATGTCTTGAGGAGAGGCTTCCTTTTCAGCTTGTTTATGTTTAGCATAGCAATGTTCAGCTCGTGGTCTGCAATTGGGCAGGGAACAATGTCCCAATAGGGTATACTTTCCACTTTATTTGTTATTATCAGATCTATAAGAGTCCTAGAATTAGGGGTTATGCGGGTCGATTTTGTCACTATTTGTGTTAACTTCACAGTGTTGATCACCCTTTTCATTTTGTTATCTGCTGAGAGCAAGTCATCATTAAAATCACCAAGTATGTATATGGGTTTATGACGCACACAGATATTTCTGAATGTTTCTAGCAGATGATTGAATGAACTGGTAGGTGCTTTAGGGTGACGGTAAACACACCCTACAATGAAAGATGGAAGTTTCTGATACTGCACAGTGATCCATAAATCTTCGAACTCCTCAGTTTTTTCTAAACCTGTGGTTATTTTTGATGCACTAAGATAATTTCTAACATAAATACAAACCCCACCCCCTCGGCCATGGTCATTGCGAAATATTTTAAACTCTGGGATATTCACATATTTATTTTCAGTTGTTGGAGGAAGCCAAGTTTCACTTACACAGAGGATGTCTATGTTGTAATCTTTTGTTGGCATTATTATTTCCTCAGAATGAGCGAGCAGGGACTGAGCGTTCACATGTACTAATGTTACATTCTTACCATGTTTCATTGGGGTGGTATCCATAGTCATAGTTGTAGTTTCGACTGTGTGATTCTGCTGGGAATTCATCATTGTAGTGTGTTCTGGGGTTAGCCCATGGATCCTGGTGTCTGCACCTGCCGTTGGATGTGTAACGCTGGTTTGAGTACGTGCCGTGGTATGATCGGGCCTTCCCAAAGTTTGTATGCCTAGGTGAGTGTCTAGGGTTGTAAGAGCCATCACTCCAGGAGAATTCTCTTGTGCGTGGACGGCGATAAGAGAGGTTTGTATCGTGTCTCTTTCTGTAGTCTTGCGTATAGGGGATTGCTTCATTAGCTCTTTGCTGTTTATTTTGGTATGACTGTAGTTTGGGATATCTTGTAGAATACCCAGGTTGTGTCCATTGTTTGCCCCCACGAAATGGCTGGACAATTGTGCCTGTAGGCCATTGATTCAGTTTGTAAGGCACATATTCAAATCCTTTTGATATCGTTATTGCGAAGGAAACCCAGTTTAGTTTGCGAGAAAGCTCCTTAATCAAGACTTCTTCAGAAGGAATGCCTTGATTTGTCAATGTATTACGTATCTCTCTCTCAAAGGGGTTGCCAGGAATGCGAATATATATTTGAGCTGTAACCCTTGCACTTGCATTATTGGGCAACTGTGGCTGTGGGGGAGAGGACTTCGATGGAATGTTTAGAACAGAGACTGCTGCTATTTTGTCTTTTCTGTTTTCTTCATTATTTTGCAGCCTATTGCTGGGTTGGTTATTTGTGCTGGAAGGTGTAATTTGGTTTTCCTGGTTAGTGATAGTTGCTGTGTTGTTAGGAGTAGTGGAGATTGACTCTATATCTTCTTCGCTGTTTTGCAACTCTTTACCAGGTTGGTTGTTTGTGCTGGGAAGAATCTTGTTCTGGTTAGTGCCTGTTGTTGTATTGTTAGGAGTAGTGGGGAAGGACGCTGTTGTTTCATCATTATTTTGTAACCTGTTACTGATTTGATTATTTATGCTAGATGGTGTATTCAGGTTGTCTTGATGACTATCACTTTTATCTGGATCTACTGCTTCTTCACTACCACTGTCACATTCGTCTCTCAATGCACTGAAGGAACTGTGAGTAGAGACAGAAAACCTAGTTTGCAAAACCTGAGGGTTGTTGATAGAAGGGACATCATCGTTGTTAGGTGACAGCACTGAACTGAGAGGTGGAGATGTTTCTAATAGGAGTTTCAGCCTAGAAATTGAACATATGCTTGTACAAGAAAATATTGATGTTCTTTGAATTAGCGAATCATGGCTGTATCCGTCAATTAATAATGCATTTATTAATATTCCTTCATATAATATTTATCGCTATGACAGTGGTAGAGGTGGAGGTGTATGTTTATATGTTAAAAATTATTTGAAGGCCACTGAACTAAATCTTGAAACTGAGAAGTACGAAGGAGTGGAAGATAAATGGATCTCTGTCCAACATAAAAAGTTTCCTTCTATTATCATAGGCTGCGTGTACCGCCACCCCAAAGCCTCGGTAACCTCTTTTAGCTATATTTTGGACGTTTTTAAGGAGATAATTTTAAAAAACAAACCAGTTTTTATATATGGCGATTTTAATGATGATCAACTAAAAAGAGAAAATAAAATGAGTAGACTTATTAAGAATTTAAATCTAGAACAGATTATAAATAAACCAACTAGAATCACTCCCACTTCAGTTTCCCAAATCGATCTAGTAATAACAAACTCCAAACATATGATAACTAAGTGTGACGTAATGCCAAGCCCTATAGCAGACCACGAGGAAATTGTAACGTCCCTAAATATTCGCAAACCAAAGAGACAACCAATCTTTAAAACATTCAGATGCTTAAGAAATTATTCACAAGAATTACTTTGTAGTTTACTTATGAATGAAGTACATAAATTAAATTAAATTCTATATACCGATAATATTAATACACAAGTAAATATTTTAACCAGTGTCTTATCATCATGTATAGATCGATGTGCACCACTCGTGACAAGAGAAATATTTCGTCCCCCCGCTCCTTGGATAACAGATGACATAAAAAACATTATGAAAGAAAGAGACAAACTACAAAATGAAGTAAAACTACAAAGAGATAATATCCCTTTAAGAGAAAAGTTTACAGAGCATAAGAAACAAGTAAAATCATTATTAAGTAACAGTAAGAAACAGTATTACAAAAATGAATTTCAAAACGCTAAAGGCAATATCTCTGATACATGGAAAATTGCTAAAACCATGCTTTCCAATAACTGTAATAAAAGTAGTAACATATCAATTATACCCGATGAGGTAGATGTAAGTGCTAAAGCAGAAGAGTTCAATAATTTTTTCGCTGAAGTGGGGAAAAAAAACTTTGAAAAAACAAAAAAAGAAATAATAAATGAAATCAATAATAGTAATGGTGGTAATAATAATGATGATGGTAGTAGTAATAATAATAGAAATGTTGATAATGGTGTAAATAATAATGATGGTGGTAGTAATGGTAATGATAATAGTGATGATGGTAGTAATAATAATAATAATGTTAATCTTCAAGAACATAGTGCATTCAATAGAAGTAATGATGTCTTTAACCCTACTACAGTAGATTGTAATACAGTAATCTTAGTAATAAAAAATCTGAAAGACTCTAATGCATATGGATCAGATGGAATTTGTTTTCGTTTTATTAGAGATTCATTATTTGTAATAGCTTATTATCTGACGGTAATAATCAATACTTCCATAGTTACCAATATCTACCCAGATTTATGGAAAAATCCCCATGTAATTCCTGGTTTTAAAAATGGAAATCCTGACGACGTCTCTAACTATAGACCAATCTCTTTACTACCAATTTTATCAAAGATACTTGAAAAGATTGTTGCAAATCAGTTAAGTGAGTTTCTTGAAAAAAATAAACTTATTGCAAAAAGTCAACACGGTTTCAGGCCAAAATTATCAACTGAAACTGCCTTATTGAAAATATCAGATGAAATATACAAAAATATAGATAATAAGAAAATATCATTGCTACTACTACTCGATCTTTCTAAAGCTTTTGATAGTGTACACCATACCATTCTATTAGAAAAATGTAAAAAAATGAACATTGACCCAAGCTGGTTCGAGAACTATTTAAAAAACCGCTACCAGTCAATCAGAATAAAAGATGTAGTCTCAAGTCGCAAGAAGGTATTGTTTGGGGTCCCTCAGGGATCGATCCTAGGACCTATACTTTTTCTAATATATGTAAACGATCTAGTAAAATATTTACCTAACTGTTATGTCATTCAATATGCTGACGATACTCAAATCTTAATTGAAGGAGAAATTAATGATTTAGAAAATATTATTCGTAGAGCAGAAGAAATTTTGGATATGGCTAAACGTTACTTTCTAAAAAATGGTCTGTTACTTAATGAAACTAAAACCCAATCTATTCTTATCGGATCCAGACAATTATTATCAGAAGTTGATGACAATCTTCATATAAATTTTAACGGTAATATCATTAAGCCAATGAACTCGGTAAAGAACCTAGGTGTCTATTTTGACCGTTACATGAATTTTGAAATGCATATAGATGAAATTTATAAAAAAAGTAATGGGTACTCTAATATATCTAAATAGGGTAAAAGACTCATTTGAAACATCAACTCGTATAATAATTGTCCAGTCCTTAGCTATGAGTTTAATTAATTACTGTCTCAAAGTTTGGGGATGTACAAATAAGACTCAATTACAAAGAATACAAAAGTTACAAAACTTTGCAGCACGAGTGGCTGTTGGCAATGTAAGAAAATACGAGCACATCTCTCCTGTTTTAAAAGATCTAGAATGGATAAAGATTAGAGATAAATATGTTTTTTATATATGTACCTTTGTTTTTAATATACTAAGAAACAATATTCCTGATTGCTTGTATAATTTTTCTACAGTAAGCTCAGTTACCGGGTTAACTACCCGTCAAGGGGAAGATTTATTAGTACGAAGGTCTAAAACTGATATTGGCTCAAGAGATATAAACATTCGTGGACCTCATTTATATAATCAGCTTCCCAGAGAACTAAAAAATGCTGGTTCAGTGTATACTTTTAAATATAATCTTAAGAAGTTACTCTTAAAGGAAGATTTTACTTGTAAATTTTAATAGTACACCCATATTTGAATACCCAATGTATGTTGGAAATAAAGTCTTATTATTATTATTATTACTTTTAAGTAGGACAATGTCAGATTCTAGCAAACCCACCTTGTGTTGTAAGGCTTTCACCTTTTCAGCATCTGCTTCCAAAATTTTCACCTTATCTGCAAGACTTTCTATCATTCAATGTAGGTCTCCTAGGTAGTGTGTTTTTTTAGACTCTAAAGATTTTACAACCGAAGTTTGAGGTTGAAAGAGTTTGTCAAGTTCACCATTCATTGAGATATTCAGGACATTTGCGCTAAAAGTTATTATGTTTGTAATTATCTCTTTTTTTAATCGTTTTTTTATGATGTGTTTACCACTGTATTGGGGAAAGAGTTCCACTACCTTCGAAAGCAAAAGTTGACTTGTTTTGTACAGAGTGACTTTTTTAATTTTTTCCAATTCCCTTCTGATGTCCTCACGTGAATATACGAATATTCTGTCCAGAGATGATATAAACACTTCGGGAAAATTATCAGTATTTACACACGGAAGGTCAGAAAGGTCAACATTTTCCGATGAGGACTTTCTGGTGTGAATGGGAGGGAAACTGCGGTATGAGGGGAACTGAAGGTTCACCTAAGAGAGGTCCTTTTTAGGTCGGTCGCGAGAGGTTGTGGTTGAAATCGGTAACACTGGGAGAGACACTCTCAACGGTTTCTGATATGTTATAAGATTATAATGAATTTTCTTTGTATCTTTTTAAACACTAAAGTTGTAATAATCACTCTGACTTAAATTTGAAGATTTATATTTCAGTATGCTTTCGTTAATTTTATAGCTGTGCATTTAAACTCTGTCACTTGATAAACGCAATATTATCAGCCGTCCTAGCCCTTGGTAGAAAACGGAGTCCGTGACGTAAAACCGTACCGGAAACTCAACGTAGATATCACTCTCATCATCATTCTCTCTTTCATATATATATATATATATATATATATATATATATATATATATATATATATATATATATATATATATATATATATATATATATATATATATAATGATAATAATAATAATAAATAATCAAGAAAACATTAAAATAGAAAATTTGCCGATTACCCCTGATTACCCTAGATTTCCCACAATTTTTCTTTACCCTAAAGTTTACCTTAGGAGGGTCTGATTACCCTAAATTAGGGTATTTTACCCTAAAGTGGAAGCATTGGCACAGCTCTTCTCGTCTTGACAGACGGTTAGAGCAGCTGGAAGCTTTGCTGCTTACCTGGGCTAAGTGTAAGGAATACATGCCTGGGCCAGTTTGCACTTCCCCCTCCCGACGATGCTGATTAGCTCCAAAGGAAAGGAAATAAGTTAAAGGTCTCTAATGAAAAACAGAGGTAAGGGACAGTGATAGCACAGAGCCCGAATGCATACCTAGACAGGATAAGGTGGACCCAGTGATATCCAGGCTATGACTTAATTATCAGGTAGATCTATAGGAAATTACAGATCCCCTAATCAGTGGCCTAATTTGATCAGGTATCGACGCGAGACCGTGAAATTTAATCCAACCCTAGACCAGAATCGAACTTGCGGCCAGTATATTACCAGCCCCAGACGCTACTACTGCGCTACTACTTGCAAGAAATTCCGAAGAATGATTTGGAACATTCCTACCGAACTATTGTCTTCGGGTCTCTTCCCCTTGAATTTCTCTCAGGGTTTACTCCCCAAGCCTTTAACACACCCGTGTGCTCCTGCAAGGCAGCAGTAACTGATGCAAGTGGTACCACTTGCTTTCATTATAGTAGCAAACTTTTGCTTGACCTGATATGATAAGCAATAGCAAGAAATGAGAGAAAGATCGGAGTCCAAATTGTATTGGAATTATGTAATATATCACGTATTTCTATACGTTCTTGAAGCAAAACAAAAATGAGATTTCAAATATAGTTTAGACCAAAGAGGTCTGCACAGACTTATAGTCTAACTTCCTTATAGAAAAAAAAAAAAGAGATTTTCCTCATCTGGGCCAAAATTCTTCTTCAATTTTCATCAATTCTCAGAATCAAATATATGATGAAATACCACAAAAACTGGTTTCGATTCCGATATGCAGAAAATATGGAATTCACCAAAAAAAATTCATATCTATAGAAGAATGCATCTCCTCTCATGGTCACAATCGCATTTCCTGTGTCTGTTGCCAACCAATGCCAGCCATTGTTGATTGTGTCTTATCAGGTGATTTACCAAGCATCCAAGCCCTACTGTTTTTGCATATATATATATATATATATATATATATATATATATATATATATATATATATATATATATATATATATATATATATATATATATATATATATAGAGAGAGAGAGAGAGAGAGAGAGAGAGAGAGAGAGAGAGAGAGAGAGAGAGAGAGAGAGAGAGAGAGAGAGAGAGAGAGAGAGAGTGAGAGTGTTAATAAGTGAAGTGGTCCCTCTGTAATTCCGAAACTTGAACACAGGATCCAATTCATTGTGTGTTATAACATCTGTTTGTGATCACATGTTCTACAGGGCCTATGTTCGTGTCCCGAATCATCACCGTAGAGGGTAAAAGCAAGGAATATTATTACTTTTATCCACTTGGTTTACTGTATTCCGGTTCTGGGAATAATGCCATAAAAGGTTTTAATGAGATATTGTGTTCCAAGAAGGATGATTGAATGTCGCGTTGTTTTACGGCTTCAAAACATTATATTTATCTGGGCAAAAGATGGGCTGCTGTGGAGATCATTATATGAATCCTGACAATGAGGGAAGGAATTAAGTCTGTGTAAGTGTGGGTGCGAACTTTTTCTATTTGTTTTGATTAACTTTTATGCAACTTAATTCATTATTTAAGTGCATTTAATGATTCATAATTTTCATCTGTTTATTTCATGATTGTTATGCCAGTATTTGTATCGTTAATTATTCATTCATCTATATATGTATGTATGTATGTATGTATGTATGTATGTATGTATGTATGTATGTATGTATGTATGTCTGTATGTATGTATGTATGTATGTATGTATGTATGTATGTATGCATGTATGTATGTATGTATGTATGTATGTATGTATGTATGTATGTATGTATGTATGTATGTATGTATGTATGTATGCATGTATGGATGGATGGATGGATGGATGGATGGATTGATATATGTATGTATCTCTATATTTTATGTATTCTTCGTGCCCAGGCCCGATGAGGGTTGTTCTATTTCATTATTTGTTTGGCCCTTCTTGGTGTCACAATCATAAAAAAATTTATGTATGTATGTATGTATGTGTATGTATGCATGTATGTATATATGTATGTATGTATGTATGTAAGTATGTATGTATGTATGTATGTATGTATGTATGTATGTATGTATGTATATATGTATGTATGTATGCATGTATTGATGTATGTATGTATGTATGTATGTATATATATATATATATATATATATATATATATATATATATATATATATATCCTATTTAAATTTAAAATCCATATCCATATACCTAAGCCATATTCCCCCTCATAAGGGGGGTGGATGAGTAAAAGAAAAAAAAATTGACTCAGCCACCCCACCCCTTATAAGGGGGAATATGGCTTTTAAATTTGAATATGGATTTTAAATTTAATGAGGCTATAACTGTTATTCGTAACTTGACTGTATTATTTAACATAGAAATAAACAAGGATATAAATTATTTATGAAAATTAACGCGGATATATGAAAATCGTAGAAAGTTTTGAAATATATTCGAAATCTAGCGTGTTTTTTTATGGCCTCTATGCTTAAACTCAACAAGGGTGTAAATTGCATCCAAAACGGAACGAATATATAATATCTTTTCTAAATTTAACGAACATTTAAATTATATCTTGAACTTAGCGAAAACATTTATTTTATTGGAAAAAATGACTAGCATTGAAATTAAATATGAAGTTAAAGGACTTAGAAATTATAATGGATAATTATAGAGGACATATATTATATCTAACATATAACGAGAGTATATATTATATCTGCAAATGAGTGAAGATATAAGTGTATATCTATATACGTAAGCTATTTTTCCCTTTATAGGGGGAGTGGCTGAGCCAAGGCAAAATACTCTGACTCTTTGGGAAGAAAAGATACAGAGAACGGGATTCCCATTTCCCTCGCTCCGCCCCATTTAATGACTCTTACGATACGCAGGGGAACACGGAGCAAGTTTTCTAGCCCCCCTCCATCAGGGGATAAAGATATAAAAAATGCTTCCTAATATTAACAATGATATAATTATGCTCGAATCTCACCTAGGATATAATTACATCTGAGCCCAAAGAGGATATGATTAATTGCTTGTGAAACTTAACATAGATGTAAATTAAATTTGAAAGAAAAGAAACATAAATAATTATTTATGGAGTTTTACAATAATATAATTCATTATATAATTCATAGTTATTTGTGAAAGAAGGACACACAGTCTATTTGAGACGTAACAAGGATACAAATTATATCGGGAAATAAGAAAAAAGCGATGTTAATTACATCTGAAACTTAACGAGGATGAGATTTATATCTTAAAAGTAGTGTGGATACGGATTCTAGTACAAAATTTAATTAGGATATAAATGGTTCTTTATGAAACTTAATGCTGGTATAGTTACTTATATCTGAAATAGGGCAAGGAAATAAATAATTATTTGTGAAACTTGCTGAGGATACGACTTATATTTGAAACATTGCGAGTATATATATATATATATATATATATATATATATATATATATATATATATATATATATATATATATATTATATATATATATATATATATATTATTTTTCTAAGCTTATTTAGGAAATAAATAATTATTTATAAAAATTGAAGAGGGTATAATTTATATCTGAAACTTAGCGTGTATACAATTTAACATTGAGGGGACTAATTATAAACAACGTCATTCACTGAGGTCCTGATCATGACAGATTGCGAGAGAGAGAGAGAGAGAGAGAGAGAGAGAGAGAGAGAGAGAGAGAGAGAGAGAGAGAGAGAGAGAGAGAGAGAGAGAGAGAGAGAGAGAGAGAGAGAGAGAGAGAGAGAGGTAAATGGAAAACTGAGAGACAAAAACACACGCACACATACAGTGAGAGAGAGAGAGAGAGAGAGAGAGAGAGAGAGAGAGAGAGAGAGAGAGAGAGAGAGAGAGAGGAGAGAGAGAGAGAGAGAGAGAATCTGAAATGGAACCCTGCGGGAGGCTGTAATAACACAGCCTAGTAAATGATAAGAAGAGGACGTTATTATTGTCCTTTAGGAGGATGACATTATCCTCCTCCTCAACATAATGATCATCATCATCATTGTATTGTATGACTCATCAGATTCCTTGATTGCTAGATTGGATTTCCTCAAGTGAACCCCCCCCCCCTCAAAAACAAAAGAGGATTTAACTTCTTTTATTGTAACTTCTAGGTCTTCTTCTTCATTTTTTTCTTCGCCTTCTTCTTCCATATTCTTTGGTATCTTTTACTACGTCTGATTTTTCTTCTTTTTCAGCATCCTCCTCCTCTTCCTCTTTCTCTACCTTTTTCTTCTTCTTAGCTTTTTCTCTTCTCCCCTCTTTTCCAATCTCTCCCTCTTCTCCTTATCCTCATCCATCATTTGTTACAGTGCTTTCTTCTCTTCCGTCTCTACATTCATTTTCTTACTTCTTCACTCTCTCTTTCTACCTCATCTCCTCCTTCTTGTTAGACTCCTTCACCTCCTAATCCTCCTTCCCCTCCTCATCCTTCTCCGTCTTTTTCTTATTTTTTCTCCTACTCTTCATTTTCTTTTTGCTTCTTTCCCTTCTTATTCTCCTCCTCTTTCTCTTTTTCTTCATCCTCCTCTTCCTCTTTTTCTTCCTCCTCTTACTTTTCTTTACGGAATCAGAACCATCCATAGTGAGAGGCAGGAGAGCTACTCCATAATATCCTTGTTTTCCCCTGAGCAATTAATGCCATTCATTGTCTGAGAGAACAAAACACTTGGAGTCTTTGAGAAGATGAAGATTGACAAGACAAATAGATCCATTACTGGAGTGCTTTGGAATTTAGAAAATCAAAAGAGAGAGAGAGAGAGAGAGAGAGAGAGAGAGAGAGAGAGAGAGAGAGAGAGAGAGAGAGAGAGAGAGAGAGAGAGAGAGAGAGGTTTCCATTATTATATGCTTGCAAGGGTCTGTTCTGAAGAGGAGAACTTGCTGTGTTTCATATTTTTAAGAATATTCTTCTCTCTCCTAATATCTCTCTCTCTCTCTCTCTCTCTCTCTCTCTATATATATATATATATATATATATATATATATATATATTATATATATATATATATATAGATAGATAGATAGATAGATAGATAGATAGATAGATAGATAGATAGATAGAGAGATAGAGAGATAGATAGATATATCTTTTAAGCATATATAAGATTTGTTGTCCCTTGCTATAATCCCTTGACATGGAATGTGACGTCTAAAATACGTATAGGAAACCCGTTTGCTAAGTGCTAGACCTGGGAATAAACACACTCAACAGACTATGTTCATTTTAATCCCAATTCCCAACCTCACCTACAGGCTGCTGCTCTTCTCATTTAGAATATCGTTCTCCCTTTGTCATTATTTTTGTGTTCTTACTCACCTCCCCTCGAATCATACACATATAACCCAAAGCATATTTTTCTTCTACACATAAATAACTTCTTGAAAATATTGACAGGAGTGAGCAAATAACATTAGATTAAAGTTTACTCTTTCAAGAGCAACTCGGCTGACGCTGGTGTTCGACTGTTAAAAGTTAAGCTATAAGCAAAACTTGGTTCAGTCATTTCATTTCCTTAAAAGAGATATTCACTTTTTATCATGATGGAAATGCCTCAATATACAAACGCGACAGGTTGCCTTTACCTAAAACCTTATGTATTCCTAACTGTCCATCTCTGTTAAGTTTTTTTTTTTCATGATTATGACACCAGGACTGGCAAAAAAAATAAAATAAAATCTACCCTCATCGAGCCTGGGTACGAAGAAAATATAAAGAGTAATAGAGATGGGGAGTATTGTGACTTGTCAGATGTGAAGAGATCATAAGACATGTAACGACTATCCAAGAATATTCGGTGTTGAGGTAGGCATAGAAAGAGAGCCGTAACTTGAAGTGAGACTTAACATCGAACTGTTCTGGACAGTCTTATTTAAGTCCTCAAGTACACAT
>JAXCGZ010011784.1:30000-66041 GCA_037179515.1 Halocaridina rubra
TTACTCCATATGTTCATGTCCCAATCTCATCACGCAACAAACCTTTAGACCTCAGGTCGTCACTGATGCAATTCATCCACCTAAGCTTTGGTCTCCCCCCTCCCTCTCCTACCCTGTATATCCATTTCCATCACCCTCCTCCCAACATACTGTTCATCCCTCCTAACGACATGACCATACCTCCTTAGTCTACTTTCTTGTATCTTATCTGATATTTCTCTAACTTATGAGGTACCTCTAATTACCTCGTTTCTGATCTTATCGCTTCTTGTCACCCCACACATCCATCTCAGCATCCTCATCTCTGCCACATCCAGTTTTTTCACTTGTGTCTTCTTTATTGCCCATGTCTCTGCTCCACACATCATCGCAGGTCTCACAAATGTCTTAAGCACTTTACCCCTCAACTTAATCCCTATTCTCCTGTCGCACAGCAGCCCAGACACACTCTTCCAGTTCTTCCATCCCGCTTGTATTCTGTGGGTTATTTTTAACTCTAGGTCACCATCCTCTGCTATTGTTGATCCCAAATACTTGAACTTTTCAACTCTTTTCAACACCTCCCCCTGCAAATTGACCTCCCCATCCTCATCATCTCTCAACCTCAAGTACTCTGTCTTCTTCCTGCTGATTCCCAGTCCTCGATCCTCCATCACTCTTCTCCACTCCTCAAGCTTTTCCTCCACTACCTCAAACTTCGTAATAACTAATTAGTGAAAAATACAGGACACTCATTTTCTCTCACTAATATTTAGTAAAATGTATTTTGGAATTCCATTTACACATATATAATACTTATAATTTATTTATTTTATGTCTTCTAGTGAGATGACGTGTGAGTTATCACAATTTTCAGAATTTTTTTAGCTATTTTTGACCTTTAAGTAATTCTATATATATATATATATATATATATATATATATATATATATATATATATATATATATATATATATATATATATATATATGTATGTATGTCTATATATAGGAGCCTAGTTATCAACTTTCTGGTTGCCCAATTTGTCAGTGGGATCCTTATCTATTTTCTAAAACCGTTGCAATATGTGGTAGAAAAACTCATATAATAATCAGTACAACTGATGTCTTATCAGTATTTATGCAATATCAGCATGCATAAACTTATCAACTGAAATAAAACTTGGGCACATTTATCATCTAGCAAATTTGCAAAGGAATCTAAAAGAATCAATGATCATAATACTCTGTCAACATATAGAAATAACATGGGTCATTATGGAAAGGGCAAAGGACGAGAGAGAGAGAGAGAGAGAGAGAGAGAGAGAGAGAGAGAGAGAGAGAGAGAGAGAGAGAGAGAGAGAGAGAGAGAGAGAGAGAGAGAGAGAGAGAGAGAGAGAGAGAATTTATATTTCTTAAAAAAAAAAAAAAACATAATTTTCGCTTATAAGGCCCTTTTTTTATTACTTGACTTCCTGCCCAAACTATACAAGGGGACAGAGCGCAACTGCAATCATTTTCTAAGGTCTAAAAAACGAATAAAAACAAAATAACTTAGTGTACAGCTGAAGAAACTTCGAAGCATAAATCCATTCTTTTTCTGTTTAACATTGCAGAGGACTTTACTGAAATGAGCATACACATCCTTGTCTGTTATGGCAATCGTTTACTCTATCTATAAATCAGAGGGTTGAGTTGAAGCACACACTCGCTATAAGTCAACACACCTCTGATGAAATTAAAGCAAAATACTACAATCATATGTGATAATATCTCTACTACTATCAACAAAATTACGATTTTCTTATTTAGCTCAATTGTAATTATAAGTTTCATGACAATGATAGTAATTAACAATAATTAAGTCTATATAAGTTTTTCAATTTTTTTTTATTATATCAAACGGATAAAGATATTAAAGATGTTTCAACACAACGAAAAAACTATATAAAAAACGTCTATCTGAAAAAAATATAAAAAGTTTGTCTCTGTGTATGCAATAATAAAATTAAAAATAATATTATTTGCAACATTAAAGAATGCATTTGGCTTAAGTTTCATAATCTCTTAAGGAGTTGTACATGAAAAATTTAATATATATATATATATATATATATATATAATATATATATATATATATATATATATATATATATATATATATATATATATATATATATATATATATATATATATATAAATATATATATATATATATATATATATATATATATATATATATATATATATATATATATATATATATATATATATTCTTCTACTAACTCGAATTTGAACTTTTCGAGTGACTAATCAACAGAATTACCTCAGGAGCCAGGGGGGAGTTATATATTTCTTTTTTCTCCTATCTCATACTTACGGATCGGGTGGGTACTTAACTAACTTTTTTTTCTCCTTTTTCCTACCCAAAAATACTGCCCAGTATCGGTCTTCTGGACTTCAAATGGCTAGCTTTTGCAGGGAAGATTTGCATGTAGGCGCTGTTCCTCCCCTGTCTCTTCGGTTTCTGGATCAACTTCGTCTCTTTCAAATACAGGAAACGGCTGTGTGAAATTCTTGTTGTTATTTCTTGTGAGTTTACACTCTCTTCTTCATGAACAAGCTGAAATAATTGTGACAAACATTATCATGGCTAAATCTTTCAAAGTTTTATTTTATCTATTTAACATATTCTTTCAGACAGACAATGTATATACTACAGCTGGAAAGGAATATGAAGAATCATTCATAGATTCACGTCTTTTATCACGTAATATCCCTCTTGAAATTCTTTAAAATCGAATAATAATCTGGTTGGCGGAGTAGGGGACAAAATAAAAATAAAATAAAATCTGCATCTCAACCATATCTGGATAGGTGGAGAATGACGTTGACTCAAAAATATCCCAGAACAGACATCGCAACAGCTACATCACCTCCCATTAAAATAAAAAAAGATATGGCCTGCATAAAGACACGGCGGCGCAGGGGAAGAATCCTCGCAGACTCCATCCCCATCATGCTTCCCCAACGGACTTTCCCGCGACACCATCCACGAAAACAACCCCCCCATTATACCCCTCAGTCAGTCACACCCATTCTCTCCCGCACTCGCTGCATCACTTCAAAACACTCACTCCCTTTCTCTCTGTACAACTCCTCCCCCCTTCCCCTCACTCTGAAGGCGTGCGTGGGTGAAGTCTTGGTCGGGCCGGGTGGTCACATGACTGCGTCACCAGTCCTAGGTCCCCCCTCCGCCCCCACTAGGGTGCGTTAGGGCGACACAACAACCCCCCCCCCTTCACAGCACAAATCACTCTATTCTACTTTTCCCCGCCTGCGTAGCGCGAAAATAAAATTGTTGTATTAACTCACTAACGACTTTAATAACATCATAGAACTTTCTTATTCTTCAAAAGGATATGTTATACACGTAATTAAATATTAAGTTTCTTTATCATAACGACATTAGAAGACCGATCGGTCATTTCTGCCTTTCTCTTGCCAAAATATCACCCGCGAAAACAAGAAAGAACCTTGAAAACAGGTGTAAGGATTCTCTCACTCGATTTCTTACACTTTAAGAAACTAATAAAAAAAAGATGATTTTACACGTACATTAAATCTTTTTCAATTAAAAGCAATACATTTGCCTGTTTAACAATTAACTTAGGTCAATAATACAAATAAATGGAACACCCTTCAACATGCAATTACTCGTTATATTATTCAAATTATAACCAAAATAGAGTTT
The DNA here is from genome assembly GCA_037179515.1 of Halocaridina rubra. Taxonomy (NCBI): domain Eukaryota; kingdom Metazoa; phylum Arthropoda; class Malacostraca; order Decapoda; family Atyidae; genus Halocaridina; species Halocaridina rubra. The sequence goes on from JAXCGZ010011784.1 coordinate 33,733, forward strand.
ATTACTGCTTATAGCTGTTAGTACAAATTATCCATGTTAGTAATGGGTACAGAAATTCTACTTTTATTCACATTTACTAGAGCCATACACCCTTTTATATGCAGGGTTGGCTGAGTCAAAGCATAACTACAAAGTCAAAGTAAAATGGCGGAGACCTCCGGCCTCAATTTCTTTTAATAATTGTCTCATTACTCACTGCATACAGATCACAAGTACTTAGCTATTTTGAGAAACTGCTTGAAGAACATCACGGCAACAGGCAATGGAGGAGGGGGTTCTTCTTGTTGACTTGATTTTCCCCCCAACGCCGTCCATCTCTCTTGTAAAATCGACGAATCGCTATCTTCTTGGATGGATACGGCAACATATAACTTGTGGTAAGGGGCGTTTTCACTCAAAGCCCCGGTCACAGTTCGGCTCACTGTGACGGTGGTGTACATGAAGGCGCTGTTTGTCCTCTTACTGCTGGGGGCCTTGCCAATACGGTGGTGGGGGAGAGTGACTCGTTCTGGTAACATGATACTGTTGGAGGCTGAAGCTTTCTCTCTCGGCGTCGCTGTCTCACTGCTTGTAAGCGTCTAGAAGTTTCTTCAACACTCGAACATATCTTCCAAATATGCATCTATCTGTTTCTTCTGTGAAGATATAGGCATGGATTGATCCCGAGCTTATCACCAGTTATCGTAGAGTACTTCTCTCTCTACAAATCTTCTTCTCGCCTGAATAATAATATTTCTTTTTAGTCTTGGTAGCGAGGTTGGTATTAACGGTTAAGCATTTTCTTCTTTAAAGGGGTTTATTTGAGTATACACTTATTTAGTACCTCAGATCCCCCATTCCTATAGTTCCTGTCACTATCGATTCCCGCCCCCAAGGGGGAGACTTCTAACTGTGGTCATGACTTCTGCCCCTGGCAAAGGCTGAACCCTGACTAAACATGGGCTCTGTTGCCAGCCTTGGTGGCGGTGGGTATCGAGTGCGCTCTCTGCCATATGGCGGCTATAGGCATCTATGAAATGCCGTAGGATAATAATAATAATAATAATAATAATCCTTTATTCCAATGTACATTGGGTATTTAAATAAGATACATAGGAGGCTATAGGCATCTATGAAATGCCATACGACAATAATAATAATAATAATTATAATGATAGCAATAATAATGATAATAATAGTAATAATAATAATAATACTAATAATAATAATAATAATAATAATAATAATAATAATAATAATAATAATAATAATAATAATAATAATAATAATAATAATACCTACATCAAAAACAATATCAAACTATCAAGCAATCAAATAATTACCAACAAACAAGCAACACACAAACAATAACAAACATGCACACAAACTAAAGGCGATTACAAGATTTATGGAGGCAATTTGAGAAATCTTCCAAGTCCTTTGGGATTAATGTTATAGATTTCTCTCCCCTCGCGAAATTCCCTTCTCTTAGGTAATGCGTAATAATTTAGGTCTTATTAGGAGAGAGAGAGAGAGAGAGAGAGAGAGAGAGAGAGAGAGAGAGAGAGAGAGAGAGAGAGAGAGAGAGAGAGAGAGAGCAGAAGATTGGAGATTTAGTTTAAATGGCGAAATACTATTGGATCCCTCATATTAGAGAGCTGAGATTCCACTCCACTGCGTTAAATCTAAAGGAGTTTCATTGCTCTAATTATAAGTAAGATAAGCTAGGGGTTTTTAGTAACTACGCTTCAACCAGAACTCTAGTAATTGGGTCATTAAATGTGCGTGGCAGTGGGACGAGCGAAAATAAAAGGAGCTAGGCAGCACATTTATGGGAAGAAAAATAGAAGTATCAGTTTCGAGTGAAGCCAAGGTGAATAAGCGTGTGCTTTGACTCGGCATATATAAAACATTTATATTGCTGAATGTAGCATAAAGGTCAAGGCATGAGAAGGGGTTCTGGAAGCTAAACTTCAGCAAGAACCTTACTATTTGAGTTACTGATGTGCATGGTTGAGACACAAGTAAGGGCAAGAGGTAGGCGCTGTGCTAGCATGTGTATGAGGAGAGAGATGGATGTGTTATAAATAAATGAAATAAGGGTGAATAGGTGTGTGCTTTGACTCTGCCACCGTCCTTGCATGGGGACGTGCGTCATTATATATGCAAGTGTATGTGTATCCCATTTTTTTAGCATTACGGTTTCTCTGTGTATGGTCAATTGTATGTATATTTTAGTGTATACGTGAGCACATACAGTACTGTATTTATGTTTAATGGAAGAAATAGTACAGGATCTAACTCCTTCTTGATGGCAAATATATATATAGAGTTTGAAAGCAGAAAGAAAATAAATAGATAAATAAAATTAACATTTATATGTCTAAGATCACTCGTGTGCAAATAGAATACGTGTTGAGGAATCCATCAAGGAACTTACCTTGCCAAGGAGCTACAACGTAAACACAGGGTAACGTCACTCATTATTGTATTTCATTCCTACATCATGAAATTCTAAGTCTGTTTTAAGTAATTCTTATTTGGTATTAGAGCAGAATATACCAGTTCGAGAGGTCTCATATATATATATATTATATATATATATATATATATATATATATATATATATATATATATATATATATATATATATATATATATATATATATATATATATATATAAACAGCAAGTAGCATGATTCGGTATAATACCGTATACCTAATCCATCCATAATGAAGTTTTAAGTTTATCTATCATATTCTAGTCAGGCAGTAAACATGAAAATTCCAGTTTGAAAAGTCTCGTCAACAATAACTCAGCAATTATGCATGATGGTGATATGAACGAAAACTGAAAAGAAAAAAAAATACAATACTAATTGCTAAATTGAAAATATATATTCCCGGTTATACTGGGAGTTGTTGGCTTGCTCTTCTAGGGGCTGACTTTAAACATAGGATAGTTATAATTTGCATATAACTTTATTGTTACGACCTATTATTCTTCCTGACGCCAGCCCTCTCTTCTGATCCGGAGATGTGTAAACATGAACCCTATAACTGGTGGTCAGAATATGAGCATACAACACCAAGGCAAATCCATGAATGCACTTGAGGCTTACTGATCGCACCACTATAGGTCCTAAACCGAAGGCACAAACTCAAGGTCCCAGAAGTACGTAAAATAAAACCGTTTCTTCTATTAAAGATGATACGATTCTTCTCACTTTTCCTCTCAGTTGTTCAACAACTACGCCGTTCTGAGACCCATGACTAATGGTTCTGAAGGAGATTTCTGACAAGCATTCCCTCGTATGCCTTGCGGTAAGAAAATGCGAATAGGGAATCCCCAGTCTCCTCCATCCACCCAATTTAGTCAACTTTTGCAACACGCAGGGGTACACGTAGGTGGTCTTCTTGCACCCCATGCCAGGAATAACAAAGAAGAAAACACAGGGAAAGAGAAAAAGAAAGAGCAAAAGAAGTCCTCACGTGGATCGATTATATCCATCTAACAATGACATTTCCTTAGAAAGACATTCTTCATATCATAAAATGTTAAGAACATATTTACAATTTCCCATTAAACATTAGGGAGAGAGAGAGAGAGAGAGAGAGAGAGGAGAGAGAGAGAGAGAGAGAGAGAGAGAGAGAGAGAGAGAGAGAGAGAGAGATTGCTGTACAAAAACTGAATACCTCCTCAAGTTATTGTGTAGCATTAAATAAACTTTGTCATAGGTAAAGCTAAAAATAAGAAAAGAAAAAAAATTGCAAATAAAAATACAATGATGTGCGAAGAGACTTTACAAAGAATTTACAGGCAAAAATACAATACAGAATAACAAACATTCGTGACCTTGGAAGAATCGACCAAACCATGCAAAGATATTTAGTAAAAGTAAATATTTTTTTAAATCAATCACAGACATCTTCATGTATTTCTTCCTTATTATATAATTGTATTTTGGACCCTTTCACGTGTCACAATTTGCCCCCATGAATAAAGGTGGACACAGACTTGGTTGAAGATGGGGGATTAAGGCTGAACAACCCTCCAGACGCCCCGCAGCTGGAATCGAACTCGTATTGTCATGTTCAACACTTCCTGACTTGTGTGCTCTACCAATGAGCTACCATTGTTCCACTATCTATATCTTTATAGAAAACTTAAATCTGAATTTTTTGGAGTATACCTCTGATCCACCCCCGAAGAGGAGCACGCTAGCTCAACTTGTTAATGATTCGAAGCCTGGTTAAATTGAAGTTTGCTTTTAAGAAATGCCTGGAAATTGTGACAGTTTCCTGAAAAATATTTATTCATGACATAGTTTTTCAAAAGAATGAAGAAATAACACGAAATTATCTAACCTTACGAAAAGTTGCCATAGATGATCCATCCAGCTGTAAACGTGTGCAATATCCTTTGTTCTTGAGGGGTGGGATGGGGAGGGCTTTTTCTTGTTGGATATGGGAGGAGGCAGAGAAAAAAAAAATAAGGTCATCCGTCAACCTTCAAAGTCAACATGTTACCTTCGATTTTACCCTAACATTATGAAAATGAAATGGAAGAAAAACACCACATAAAATAGACCAATTTAGGATGTCTAGTTTTATATTAATGGAAATGGGTGGTTTCTATCCAAATGAGTACTTGAGTGTCCTTTTCCCCCCAAAAAAGCTCATACTCACTATCTCTATTAATTGACAGACTCGAACTCTTCTTTCATTCTGGAGTGCAGAACAAGAATACCTCCTCAGTATTCTTACATATCGTAAAAGTTGCCTAAATGGGGTGCATATGAGGGACTGGGAATCCTTTTAACCTTCTGTGGTGTAGTTGGTAGTGCCTTGGCTTAGTAATTATAAGTCCTAGGTTCAAGTCCCGGTTGTGGTAAAAAAAGATTTATATTTTCATATATGTAATGTGCTTAACATATATAAATATATATATATATATATATATATATATATATATATATATATATATATATATATATATATATATATATATATATATATATATATTTATATATATATATATATATATATATATATATATATATATATATATATATATATATATATATATATATATATATATATATATATATATATATATATATATATATATATATATATATATATATATTATATATATATATATATATATATATATATATATATATATATATATATATATATATATATATATATATATATATATATATAGTATATATATATATATATATATATATATATATATATATATATATATATATATATATATATAGGATAATTGAAAATTACTCCACAAATACCTAATCATCCACTTTATCCACACTTTGTTTTCTCCCATATCAACAATTCCTATATTGGTGCTTTTCTGTACTAATGCGTTTATTTATTTGCTTGTCATCCTCTCGTCTCCAGCTAAGTGGGGCTCATAGGATAATGAACGTCATTCTTGTATCAGTAATTCCTACGGCACATGTTGAAAGTAGTCGCATCATGACTCCGAATAAGGAATCTTAATTTGCTGTGATACGACACGTGTAGTAGCCATACACGCTTAAGATCGATGTCATGTATTATCAGTCTCTTGTAGGACCAGCATCTGCAGTGTTCTAAAGGCATTCATACCGCCAGAGTCAGTCAAAAGAATTTCTTAGATTAGGTAGTTATATCCTGTGTTCATTTGTGCTTACTACGGCACGGTAGTCTTAGAGACTTAATTAATTTTGAATGTGGGTATGTGTAGAAGAGTATGTTATATCCACAACATGTATGCCTTTATATTTTATTATTTTTTTTTCAGACATTGCCGATATTTACCTGCATGAGAATGTCAGATTCTAACTCCATAATTCAAGATATGAACGGTGGCCGTGTTTTGAAATATGAGGGCACACTTCCTCTTCCTTCCCTTCCAGACAGAAATTATGCATCTCTCATGTTGGAGATCTTTGCTCAACACGGACGAAAGATTGCTGTGGTGAGTACGTCTTATGATACTTTGTCTAGCTTTGATGTGGCCATGGATGAACACATTTTGCACACTAAAATCTTGAATGCATTGGCAAAACTTGCTATAAAGGCTCATATGATGTCCTTTTCATATTGATGCACTCAAATTAAGCAAATCTATTGACAAATCTTTTGCAGTGTATGTTTTCCAAGACACTGCTACAGCTGCTCCATATTCAGTGACACATATTAAAATCTCACTTGATGCCTGTTAATATAAGATTAATACTGCAGGCCAATTTTTACAAGGTCACATACAATGATTTCTATGTAAAATTAATCTATTATCAGTTCCTTACAGTTACTTTTATTTTACTGACAATGTTACTGTCATGTTGTGTGCAGCAACACAATAGTGAAAGAATGGAGTAGTTTCCTCTTCCATGTACATTGTCAACATGAGTTAATCATTCGCCTTCCAGGTTGATACTGTAACCGGAGAAACCTTTTCTTATGAAGATTTGCGACGTGTAGCACTAAGTACGCAAAGAGGTCTCATAAACGCTGGAGTTCGCAAGGGCGATGCTGTGATAATATTAACAGAGACATATTCCTGTTATCATGCAGCTCTGCTTGGTGTCATGCTCTCTGGTGTTGTGGCTGTCTCCTGTAGAGCTGATCTGATGAAGGGTAATTTATCAATATTGTGTCATATAAAGAAGGAATTTTAACTTCTGTTATAATGTCCTATCGATCGTTCAACATTCGTAGAGAAATTAATATATTTTTAGTCCTGATATAAAAATTTCCATGAACACATCTTAGTACCTCAAGTTCATACCAGTCTTAACAGTGGCATATTATTAATGTAACTTTTTTACAATATCATTCCGACTCTGCCTGCTTGACATAGTCCCTTCCCTTTTTCAAGTAATGATAACAATTTTGAATCAGCCAACAGTATATCACAGCGTTTGATTTGTACAGATGACGTAGCATTAATAAGCCTAGAGGAAGTCAAGTGAATGCTTTACTGAACTCTATATGTTAATAATAATATATAGGTACTTGAGTAAAGCATTTGAGACATAGCACCTCTTCGAAATTATCAGCTCTTCTTCCATACGATTGAATTTTCTAGAGGATCTGGTCCATAGAATACGTGTAACCAGGGCAAAGTGGGTGATCACAGCCGAGTGTGCAGAGCGCAATGTGGAAGCAGCTTTCCGAGAGCTTGGTTCAGATCACCTTAAGAAGATGTGGGTCATAGGAAAAGCCTCTGGAAAAGATCTTTTCTTTGGCGAAGCTAAGAACTCTGATAAGCCCATGGCAGTGGTGAGATTTATCATTTAATAGGCGTAACATGAGTAGTCAATGATGGCATATATGTCTGTATAATGCAAAACACTATTATAAACCAGTAAGATGGTTTTTCTTTTCAGGATAATAATTTTGATGCTGCCACAACATGTGCTCTAATATACTTCTCATCTGGTACCACAGGATTGCCTAAAGGTGTTAAGTTATCACATAAAAATCTCACAGCATACTATTATATGTACAGGTAAGCCAGCTTTTCCCCTTATGAGATTTTTTTTTTATTCTCTTTATACGAAGCTTTTAAAAAAGGAATCTACCATTCCAGGTATCTGGAAGACATTGAAGAGATTCCAGAGAGAAGTTTTTGTGGCATAGTCACCCTTATCCCGTTCTGTCCAGTGTCCACATACGGTTACACGATATGTATGAAAGCTTTCAGCAAAGGTCATAAGGTGGTTATCTTGGAGAACTTTATCCCCGGAGAGTACTTGCGAGCCATCGAAAAATACAAGGTATGGATATTTAAGGGCATTTAATTAATTAGGATCCCTTAAGTTATACAGAAATTACATAGACCTAACGATAAAGGCATATAGGGATAGATAGCAGAGGAAAAAAAATGGAAAGGCAACCTCTATTTTGATTTAGTGCATGTTATTTGAAAGCTTTAATGGGGGCATTTAAAGGTAGTCTGTTTTGAGATACTCTTCAAGACTCAATGTGATGAATAATCAAAGACATGTTCTTGCATGTTGTCATTATAGTGGTTGTTCATCAGGATCCTCTAGCATAAGCTTGAAATTATTCGTACGCTTGGCTTGTATAGGCGGCTGTTGGATGTAAATCTATTTACACTCTTGCCTATGATCTCATGTTACAACTAAATTCACTCCCAGCACTTAGGCATAGCCCTATATTTGTTGAGAGATCAGATACAGAAGCTCTGAACTTTCCATTACCAGGTGCAACCAAAGCATTCAAAAAGGCATGGGTCTACGAGACATTGGCGGGATTTAATTTGAAAGGTAACTTTTGGAAGACTAAGATAGAGACAAATGACAAATAGAAGTATTATAAGAGCTCACGTCAATAGGTCCTTTATACAGCTCAAACTCAATCATAATACATGCAACATAGACCAAGTTCCTCAGGTCCTAAAAAAATAATCGGTATACAAATAGCACGATTAGATGGCCGCCGTGGTTGGGTGGTGGTGTATGCGACTTTGATTCGTCACGTCGTCGGTTCGAGACCACCACGTTCTGAATTTAGAAGGGCATTCACTCAGGGTAACGGACCCACCGCTAACACCAAAGTCCTTCGAAGAAGACACCGTCCAAACCCTCAATAGAAAAGAGAGTCCGTGACGTTAAACCGGATCATTCCGGTTGCATGGTTAGCAAGATCTTCGGCAGAAAAATGAAATATCACTCCTGCTTTCTGCACAGAGTCCGCGAGTGTTATTCCCCCTAAAATTACTACAGGAGACACGAACATTCCATAGAAAATCAACGAAAGAACTCTAAATTATATTATTACTCATGGAATAAAAATGTACTGATCACTAATAAATACTACTAATTACTAAGTTATGCATAGCTTACCAGTCTTTTGCCCAACGTCCGTTCGTCTGCATGCCCTTGAGCACAGATCTGATAAAAATATTCTTTACCAACACACCGCAATTAGACTTACCTGATGAAATGTAAACTCTTCTACCAATGATTCTTGAAGCCGAGTTGGCTAAGTTGCCCACAACGAGGCTGAAGTTAGTTGACTATAACCTTCTGAGTATTCCCCCAAAAGACTAGAGATGTATTCCTTTTAAGTTTAATGGTTTTATATATAGATAGATAGATAGATAGATAGATAGATAGGTAGATAGATAGATAGATAGATGATAGATAGATAGATAGATAGATAGATAGATAGATAGATAGATAGATAGATAGATAGATAAATATATATATATATATATATATATATATATATATATATATATATATATATATATATATATATATATATATAGTCCTTACAGTATTTGCTTTCTAAAGACGAACAAGGCATCTGGTCCCGATGGTATCCCTGCAAGGTTCCTTAAGGAGTTTGCAGATGAACTGGCTCCCGTGCTTTGCCGTCTTTTTCGTCTCATTCTCTGAACAGTATCTATTTTTCATCTTGGGACATACTCTAATGCACCCTGTCCCTAAGAAGGGTGACCGCTCTATTCCTTCAGACTACCGACCTATTGCCCAAACATTTTCTATAGATAAATTTTCGAAACTTTGCTCAATTCTCACGTCTTAAAATTTCTTGAATCTAACTCGCTTACCTTCGATCACCAGTACGACTTCTTCCGCAAGGTAAGATCTACTGGTAACCTCTTGTCCTACCTTATTTATGTACGTTCATCTTCTCTGAGGAACTATGGGGAATCCTTTGTCGTCGCCCTTGATATCTCTAATGCTTTTAACAGAGTCTGAAACAAGGCTCTGTTGGCCAAACTCACTGCTTATGGCTTTACCCCTTCTCTCTCATCTCTCATTTCCAGCTTTCTTTCTGACCGTTTTATATCTGTGGTTGTTGATAGTGCAACATCTAGCCTATTCCCTGTTACTAGTGGTGTTCCACAGGGCTCTGTTCTTTCACCTACTTTGTTCTTTTTCTTCATCAACGATCTTCTTCACTCTCTTGCTGACGATTCTACCCTTCATTTTTCCTCTCCCTTTTCTTCACAACATTCATCTGCTACTCGTAATCAGTCTCGTATCACTCTTTCTTCTACACTCAACTCCGATTTGCAGGAAGTATCTTTGGGTCAGCCAAAATTTAGTAAAATTTAATTCTCCAAGACACGGTTTCTGGCTATCTCTTTATCTTCTTCTCCTCCTGATAGCCCTATTATCTTCGAAACTAACGAAATTTACCCTCTTAATTCTATCAACGTATTAAGGAATCATGAGCGCCTCTAACTTGTCTTGCAGGAATCACATAATCCAAATGTTTAAATCTGCATCCAAAAAATTGAGGGTTCTGTTTCGTTTTCGGTTTCCTCTTTACAACTACCCGGTACTTAAATCTACAAAGGTCTTATCCATCCCTGCTTTGAACACTGCTCGCATATCTGGGGTGCTTCTTATACTTATCTCCTTAATAGTGTTGAATCTAAGACAGTCAGACTCATTTATGATGTTTCTCTTAATTGTACTCTAGATTCTCTTTCTCTTTGCCGTAAGGTATCATCCCTTTCTCTTTTCTATCGCTACTACTTCCATCACTGATCTGATGATTTGGCGAGGCCGCATAGCACTAGCCAAGCTGCCTTGTCTCACAAGTACTGTGTGAGGATTTGTAGCTCGCAGATTGGTTGGTGCAGCGACTGCTTTTTCCATCTACTTCCAGACTCTGGAACTCTCTTTCTCCGTTTGTCTTTCCTAATTTTTATAACCTGGTTTCCTTAAGAAAACGGATTAATCGTCATCTCAGGGCCTAATCCTGCCATATCACTTGATCATCATTACTGACTATTCTTCAGCCTATCCTTTTCCTATTGTGTATCATTACCTCATCTCTGCCTTGTCCTTAACCTTTTACTTTTCCTTTGTCTTAATGTTTTCTTCGTGCCCGGGCCTTTATTGATGAGGGTAATTTTCATGGCTGTCCCGGTGTCACACTCATAAAAAAAAAATCTACGTGTGAAGACAAAAATTCTATTTAGGCTAACGTAAAGAAAATGAAAAATATAAAAAAAAGTGGTCAGCATAGGTGAGTTTCAAATGATGTGTGTGAATTATAGTAACCTTTATAGTCGTGCTAATTTCCAAGGTTTTACATAAAACGTTTACAAATGTAATAAAGAAATGAGAAAAATAAAAAAGGAAAAAGGAATCGTACATACCGAGAGGTTTTTATCTGATGCGCGAAGATAAAAGTTCTATTTAAGTAAAGTTTAATAATGGAACCCTCGGTAGCACAGGTGACAGACACGTGATCGAGCCTACCACGGAGGGTTAGGAAGGGCATCCAGCTTTATTTTTCAAGCTCCAACTTGTCTGAATTTGACCCTCATAATGGTGATTATATTTACAAATAAAAAAACAAATAATGAACAATAAAAATAATGTAAGATTAGAATAAAAACTTAATCCATATATGTCACTTCTATTCCCAGTGACGTTTCAAATAAAAGAACTTATCTGAGCTCTTTCAGAAGCAAGTGTCAACAGCAGGCTGCAGTCTCCAATTGCTGTTAGAATATATCTTGGAAATTTACATAGTTTTCTATCTAATTATACTAATCATACAAAGTCCTATTTGTCTAACAACCAATACTTTTAAATGTAACCAGCTGATAAGTGTTAAACCCTTCATTAAGAAATATCAGTCAAAAAAAAATATTACTTTAACTGGTGCAATTTTTTTTCATCGATACCAATGCCCACTCAAGACTGCAAGCTCCAAAACACTCAAGACTGTCAGCACCAAAACACTCAAGACTGTAAGTTCCAAAACACCACATACACTTGCAAAATTGCAAAACGCAATATCAGAAAACTCATCTTGTATCCTGGAGGTAAAGACCCTAAAGGCTATTCTATGAACATACACCCATCAGGTCCCTCTCCTAATATATGCTATTAAAGATTACCTGAAGCATGGCCACTGGATGTTCAGAGGCTATGCGCGTGGTAAACAAAGATCAGCTATTCAAAATCACCTCTCATCACAACATACCTGTCATCTACATGAGCCTTTCATTGATGCCTAACATAACAATACGATATTATTATTATTATTGTTATTATTATTATTATTATTATTATTATTATTATTATTATTATTATTATTATTATTATTATTATTATTATTAATATATATATATATATATATATATATATATATATATATATATATATATATATATATATATATATATATATATATATATATATATATATATATATATATATATATATATATATATATATATATATATATATATATATATATATATATATATATATATATATATATATATATATCAATCCATATATACCTTCTTTGACACATTCATCTTTTTATACAAATAGTTATCAATCTGTATATCTATAAATATACTACATCTGTGGGCTCATTCCATAATATTTTCTGAATTCATTTTTTCGAATTCTATAATTCATGTAAAATGATAATACATACTCCCTAAACCAATTTAAATATTTTTTAAATTTTAATTAGCGAACAAATATTTCAGACTTGAAATCCAACGCTTCTTTTCTATTTCCAGGCAACATTTTTGATGACTTTTCCTCATATGATAAAAGAACTCGTCGAATATCCCATAACAGGAAAATACGATCTTTCTTCCGTCGTAGCAGGCATCACGGGATCGGCCCCCGTCGACAAGGCTATATTGGATGCATTTAAGAGAAAGGTTTGGTGTTCCATGAGCGTGTGCGTGTGTGTGTGTGTGTGTATATATATATATATATATATATATATATATATATATATATATATATATATATATATATATATATATATATATATATCCAAATAAGCACATTATACATGTGAAAACATGAATCATTTTTTACCCCGACAGAGACTTGAACCTAGGACTTATAATTACTAAGTCAAGGCGCTACCGACTACACACCACAGAAAGTTAAAAGGAATCCAACTTTATAGCTTATATCTGCTATACTTAGGAAAGAACGCATTCTATCTGAATGTCACTATGTTCATATTACAGATTCCCCAACCTCACTCGTGGCTTCATGTTCGCATTTAATTCTATTCCCAATCTCAGTCGGGCTATTAAATAACCAAATAAGCACATTATGTATATGAGAACATAAATCATTTTTTACCCCGACCGGTACTTGAACCTAGGACTTATAATTGCTAAGTCAAGGCGCTACCAACTACACACCACAGAAGGTTAAAAGGAATCCAACCTTATAGCTTATATCTGCTATACTTAGGAATGAACGCATTCTATCTGAATGCAACTATGTTCATGAAGCCACGAGCGAGGCTGGGGAATCTGTAATATGAACATAGTGGCATTCAGATAGAATAATTCATATATATAGAATGATTCATATATATATATATATATATATATATATATATATATATATATATATATATATATATATATATATATATATATATATATATATATATATTCACACGCACACACACACAAACACACACACACATACATACATATATATATATATATATATATATATATATATATATATATATATATATATATATATATATATATATATATATATATATATATATATACACATTCACACGCACACACACACATGCATACACACACACACACAGACACACACAGACACACACACACACACACACACACACACACACACACACACACACACACACACACACACACACATATATATATATATATATATATATATATATATATATATATATATATATATATATATATATATGTATGTATACATACATATATATATATATATATATATATATATATATATATATATATATATATATATATATATATATATATATATATATATATATATGTCTGTCAATAGCATGGAATTTGAATTATATGCGAAAATGAAGCCACGATTGAGGTTGGGAAGAGGCTGTAATATGAACAAAAAGCATAAAGAAAGAATGCGTTCAATCCTTAGCACTGCAGTTACTTGTGAGGTTTGCTTCTTCTTTTAGATATTCAGTGGTGTAGTTGGAACCTTGGAACACTAATTCTTTTTCTTAAGTTCAAGTCCCGGCCAGGGACAAAATATGGTTCATGTTTTCACATATGTTTATGTGTTTATATGATTATTATTGGCGCCTATATAGCATGAAATTCAAATTTAATGCGAAAACAAAACCACGAGTGAGGTTAGAAAGAAGTTGTAATATGAACAAAAGCATTCAGAAAGAATGAGTTAATTCCTTACCACAGTAGTTAGGTTGTGAGGGTTGCTTCTTCTTTTAGACCTTCAGTGGTATAGTTCGTAGACTTGGCACACTAATTATGTGTCTTAGGTTCGAGTCCGGCCAGGGGCGAAATATGATTCATGTTTTTGCATATGTTAAGGTGTTTATATTAATATATTTATAATTATTAATATATATATATATATATATATATATATATATATATATATATATATATATATATATATATATATATATATATTTATATATATATATATATATATATATATATATATATATGTATATATATATATATATATATATATATATATATATATATATATATATATATATATATGAAGTAGAAAAGGCCCATAAACAAACCACAGAGTAAAAAGAATATGAACTATACTACGACTGAGCCACAGCCAAGAAGAGGACCGTGCCTCGGTCGTAATTTAACACATATTCCTTGTACATTCCGTATTATTTAATGTATATATATATATATATATATATATATATATATATATATATATATATATATATATATATATATATATGTATATGTATGTATGTATGTATGTATGTATGTATGTATGTATGTATGTATGTATAATCAATGTTTTTAATATTTTATCAGTTTAATGCTTATGTCATCGAAGGCTATGGCCTAACTGAAACAACCGCCGTCCTAACATGCAACGGAACGCAGATGGGCTACAAACTGGGTTCGGTTGGAATTCCGACACCTTTCAACGAAGTCAAGGCAAGATCAACAGTATCTTTTATTAGTCTGTTAATTCATTAGACAAGGTAAAATTAACGTTATACACTGAATTCATCCGTAAGTAAAATAAATTTATGTTTGTGAAAATGTTGTATTCACTATATAGAGGAATATAGCATAGGTTCTTTCCATACATAGATATAAAAGGGCCACATTCCCCCTTGGAAGGGTGGTGGCCAAGGCAAAGCATACACCACGTCACCTTTGTTTCACTCAGTGCTAACGCTTCCATCCATCTTCATACAAACGTGCAGCCAATCTCCTCCCTTTGACTCACACTCTCAACAACCACGCACATTCAGACTCAATCACTAGGGTTCTAGTTGAAGTTTTCTTTGCTGGAAAATATTATTACAATCGGATATAAATCCACCCACCCCGCCCCCTTTAGTCGACTTTTATATCAAGGAGGGGCACACTGGGTAAGTGTCCTATGAAGAGACAAAGAGAGATTGAACTCTGAGTTGCAGACGTACAACTCGTCCTTGGATAGAGCTCCTTCAAATAAAAAAAATAAAAAAAAGATTCATTATATAATATAACATGAGACTATTCTGATACTGCGTTTTTATGGCAGAGCCCCCCCCCCCAAATTTGGGGTTCTGTTTCATTTTCGTCATTACTTTTCCTCTATACAATTACTAAACTCTATAAACGTCTTATCCGTCCCTGCTTAGAATACTGCTCACACATCTGGGGTGCTTCCTCTTATATTATCTCCTTGATAGGGTTGAATCTTAGGCAGTCAGACTCATTAATGATCCTTCTCTTACTTCTAATCTGGAGTCTCTCCCTCTTCTTCGTAAAGTATCGTCCCTTTCTCTTTTCTGTCGCTATTACTTCCATTGCTGCTTTGATGAGTTGGTGAGCTGCATCCCTCTCCCACTGCCAAGGCCACGTAACACTCGCCAAGCGGTCTCGTCTCACAGGTACTGTGTGGAGATTTGTAGCTCGCGGATTGGTCGGTGCAGCGACTGCTCCTCCCCATCTACCTCCAGACTCTGGAACTCTCTTCCTTCTTCTGACTTTCCAAATTTTTTAAGACCTATCTTCCTTCAAAAAGCTGATCTATCGTCATCTCAGGGGCTAATCCTCCATATCTCTAGATCCTCAGTGATTCAACTATTTTTTCAGTCTGTCCTTTTTCTTTGTGTATCATTACCTCATCTCTACCTTGTCCATAAGCTTTTTCTTTTCCTTCGTATCCATGTTTTCTCGTGCCTGGGCCTTTAATGATGAGGGCAGTATTTGGCTGTCCCAGTGTCACGTTCATAAAAAATTCATTAAGTATTACAGCATTGTTTAACTCTATGAAAAGAGCGTCGTTTCTAATCACATTTTCGTCCTTGTTTTATCCTCTTCTTGGTTGAAGTTGCAGAATTGTTTTCTTCTTGACTTGGCATTGTTGTTACTGCTTTCAGCATTCATGTTGGAGCTATCATCACATCATCAGTACTATTAGATACAATGTGCTTATCCTCAGCAGGAGAATTCATTTGATACTGAACTCGTTTCTTGCAGGAACAGCTGTATAAGTAGCTTTTTTGGACTTAGATTTGGCATGTGCTACTTTTTTCAGCTCACTATCGATATCTGCACCCTAGTCTTTTTTATTCAAGCTGAAAGACAGTACTATTCTATAAAGTTGGGCTGGTAGAGCTCTTATATTGCAATATAACAATTAATTTCTGCCTCTATTCAGAGCGTCCAAAACACTGATATACATATATTACAATAAGTGTACTAGCGATCGTAGAAATGGAAGTGGGAAAAGCTCTCAGGTCAAGAGCCTAGGTAAGTCTCCCAAGGTCGGAGTGACCCATCCTCCGGATAAGTCTCGTTCTTTGGTAATTGTAGGGGATTCACTATGCAGATATGTAGACAGGAAACTCAGGCATAGAGTTAGAGGAAAATATTTTTTCCCTGGAGCAGGTATGAAGAAGGTGGGTGAGTCAATAAATAGCTGGATTGAGAAAAAAGATGTTGTTTGCTTGATAGCTGGGGGAAATGACGTGCAGGATGGTAGAAGCAAAGAGCTGATTAGGTTGTATAGACAAGCCCTGGATAAGATCAGGAAAAGGGGTGCAGTTCCTGTGATGTGTGGTATTCTCCCTAGGCTTAGCCAAAGTTCAGAGTGGTGGTCTCGAGCTATAGGAGTAAATGCTAGAATGAAAGTCTTCTGTCGGGAGAATAATATAGGTTTTATAGACGGGTGGGATCACTTCACTAGTCGTAAGCATATGTATGCAAGGGATGGAGTGCATCTTTCTAATTCAGGTGTCTCGGTATTGGCTGGTATGATAGACAGAGAGGTAGGGGGGTTTTGTTAGACACAAATAATGAAATGATTAATACTTGTGCAGAGAAATTAGTCAGTAAGGGTTCAGTAAATAGTGGGTCAAATAACTGGGAGTCTAAGGATAAGAACCATTTGTTACATAGAACAAATATTAACAAAAAGAATAGCCACAAGAAGGGTAAAGCTAGGGAAAGTTTAAAAGTATATTATACAAATAGCCGTAGTTTAGGTAACAAGATAGAAGAACTGAGAGCCATAGTATGTAGTGAGAGACCGGATATAATATGCATTAGTGAAAGTTGGATTAATTTAGAAAGCAAACACCTTAAAGCTGAGTACATAATTACAGGATATAAACTTTATAATGCTGATCGTAGTGCAGATAGAAGAGGGGGAGGGGTAATTATGTATATTAAAGATAGCCTCAGAAGCTGCATTAAGTCTGGAATTAAGACAAATCTAAATTCAGAAACCTTATGGGTTGAAATTAAAAATAATATAGAAAGTCTAGTTGTAGGAGTAGTCTACAGACCACCTGATCTAGACAATATAGAGTCGCAAGTTATATACGATGAAATTTCTAAAGTGACCAGGTCAAATAGAGTTTGCATTGTAGGCGATTTTAATTTTAGACATATTAACTGGGAAACCATAACAGGTGATAGTAGCTCTAAGGAGTTTTTGGAAGTAGTAGAAGACAATTTCCTTTCTCAGCATGTACTTGAAGCAACACGGGGGGTGAATACACTAGATTTAGTTCTTAGTAATAGAGAGAATATGGTTACAAATTTAGAAGTTGGTGAAAAATTGGGCAACAGTGACCATGATTCCATTAGATTTAACATAATTTTCAAGGAAACTATAAAGGAAAATAAGAATATTGTTCCAAACTTTAGAGCAGGAGATTTTGAGGGCTTAAAAACTAAATTATTTAATGAGGTATGGGAAGGGATTTCTGGGGTACAGATGTGGGTAGTTAATCCAGCAGGTCAGGTCGCAGGTAGCGGATTACCCCGAAATTTGAGTACCACATGCCAAGGATTATCACAAGATAAGATCAATACATTAAATTCTCTCACAGGAAAGAACAGCAGTCCGTCAGTTAATATAAATTTGGATGAGGAATATAACAATTTTGTCATGACCCTTAAGAATAGTCAGAGAGACTATATTCCCATGAAACATTGCAGATCATGAAAAAATGACCCTAAATGGATGAACAATAGAATAAAGAATCTTATAGGTATTAAAAGAGGAATATACAGGAAACTAAAAAGAGGTGAAGAGCATGTGAGGCAGCAATATATACAGTTAAACAGGGAAGTTAAAAAGATAGTTAGAGAGTCGAAAAGAAAATACGAAGTTAGAATAGCATAATAATAATAATAATAATAATAATAATAATAATAAGTCTTTATTTCCAACGTACATTGGGTATTCAAATAAGATGCATATATATTCCAGATAGACATCTGTGGTGTACGATATAGACATACTAAAACAAACAAATCATAAAGATGGGTGTACTATTAAAATTTACAAGTAAAATCTTCTTTTAAGAGTAACTTCTTAAGATTATATTTAAAAGTATACACTGAACCAGCATGTTTTAGTTCTCTGGGAAGCTGATTATATAAATGAGGTCCACGAATGTTTATAACTCTTGAGCCAATATCAGTTTTAGACCTTCGTACTAATAAATCTTCCCCTTGAACATAAGAACATAAGAACATAAGAATAGAGGACACTGCAACATGCCTACTGGCACACACGAGGCAGCTCCATTTTTTAATTGCATTTTCAGCATGTCTAACCTATTCTATTCTACTCTACTTATTTATTCTGTTTTTCTTTTTATGATTTTTCTAATAAGCACTAACCTATTCATACCCACCCTACCTCTGTCATATGTCTATCTAATCTACATTTGAAGGTGTCTAAGGTATTGGCATTTACTATCATACTAGGAAGCTTGTTCCATGCATCAGCTACTCTATTACCAAACCAATTTTTACCAATTTCCCTTCTGAACCTAAATTTATCAAGCTTAAATCCATTATTACGAGTTCTGGTTTGATCATGAATTTTTAAAACTTTATTAATATCTCCTTTGTTAATCCCTTTAAACCATTTATACACTTCAATCATATCCCCCCTAACTCTTCGCCTCTCTAGAGAATGTAGATTAAGTTTTTTTAATCTGTCCTCATATGGTAGATTTCTGATATTGTGTATCATCTTGGTCATTCTTCGTTGCACTCTCTCCAAGGATTCAATTTCCATTCTATAATAGGGTGACCAGAATTGCACAGCATAATCTAAATGGGGCCTAACTAATGCAAGATAGAGCTGCAAAATAACTTTTTCCGTCCTATTGCTGACGCTTCTTGAGATAAATCCTAAAATTCTGTTTGCTTTATTTCTGACTGCTGTGCATTGCTCTCTTGGCTTAAGACTACTACTCACAAGAACTCCCAAATCCCTTTCACACTGAGAACTCATGATTTCATGGTTATTTAGCTTATAACTAGTATTGTCTTTTATAGTACCCATTTTAACTACTTTACATTTTTCAACATTAAATTCCATTTGCCATTTGTCCGACCATTCAGATAATCTATTTAGATCTTCCTGTAAAGCATGAATGTCTTCTTTTCCATTTATAGTTCTACCTATTTTAGTGTCGTCTGCGAATTTACTTAGGTTACTACTGATATCCGAATCCAGATCATTTAGATATACGATGAATAATAGAGGACCCAGTACCGAGCCTTGTGGTACCCCGCTTGTAACCGAGCCCCACTCTGATTTCTCTCCATTTATGCAAACCCTCTGTTTTCTGTCTTTTAACCATTGTTTGATCCATCTGAGCACAGCTCCTCCTATACCATGAGCTTCCAGCTTTTTAACTAATCTTTTGTGAGGAACTCTATCAAAAGCTTTGCTAAAATCTAGATATATTGTATCATATTCTCTGCCACAATCTACTGCCTCGTAAACTGAGCTTACTGTAGAAAAATTATACAAGCAATCAGGAAGATTGTTTCTTAGTATATTAAAGACAAAGGTACATATATCAAAAACATATTTATCTCTAATCTTTATCCATTCTAGATCTTTTAAAACAGGAGAGATGTGCTCGTATTTTCTTACATTGCCAACAGCCACTCGTGCTGCAAAGTTTTGTAACTTTTGTATTCTTTGTAATTGAGTCTTATTTGTACATCCCCAAACTTTGAGACAGTAATTAATTAAACTCATAGCTAAGGACTGGACAATTATTATACGAGTTGATGTTTCAAATGAGTCTTTTACCCTATTTAGATATATTAGAGTACCCATTACTTTTTTATAAATTTCATCTATATGCATTTCAAAATTCATGTAACGGTCAAAATAGACACCTAGGTTCTTTACCGAGTTCAGGAGAAGCTAAAGAAAATCCTAAAGGATTTTATCAACATTATCAAACAAAATTTAAGGAAAAAGTCGGACCAATTGAAGTAGCCAATGGCCATATCTCAGATGACGATAAAGTGATGTGTACATGTTTAAATGATTATTTCTTATCTGTATTTACCAATGAAAACTAGGAAAATATTCCGGAAGTAGAATCCATTTACAGAGACAGTCCCGATAAAATACTTAGTTCAATAAATATTACGAGAGAGGAGGTAATAAAAGAAATAGATAAATTAAAGGCTCATAAATCTCCGGGACCTGATGGAATATATGCTAGAATATTAAAGGAATGCAAGGAAGAGCTTAGTTGCCCACTAACTGCATTATTTAATAATTCAATAAAATTAGGATCGGTACCCATGGAGTGGAAATTGGCAGATGTGGTACCAATATTTAAAAAAGGAGAACGAGTTAAAAAGAATAATTATAGGCCGGTAAGTTTAACGTCAACAGTGGGTAAGATTCTAGAATCCATAATTGCAAATAAAATAAGGGCACATCTAGAATTACACAGACTGATAAAACTTTCACAACACGGGTTTCTTAAGGGTTTTTCGTGCCTTACAAACTTACTGTCTTTTTATTCAGAAGTTTACGAGGCAGTAGATTGTGGAAAAGAATATGATACAATATATCTAGATTTTAGCAAAGCTTTTGATAGAGTTCCTCACAAAAGATTAGTTAAAAAGCTAGAAGCTCATGATATAGGAGGAGCTGTTCTCAGATGGATCAAACAATGGTTAAAAGACAGAAAACAGAGGGTTTGCATAAATGGAGAGAAATCAGAGTGGGGCTCGGTTACTAGCGGGGTACCACAAGGGTCGGTACTGGGTCCCCTATTATTCATCGTATATCTAAATGATCTGGATTCGGATATCAGCAGTAACCTAAGTAATTTCGCAGACGACACTAAAATAGGTAGAACTATAAATGGAAAAGAAGACATTCATGCTTTACAGGAAGATCTAAATAGATTATCTGAATGGTCGGACAAATGGCAAATGGAATTTAATGTTGAAAAATGTAAAGTAGTTAAAATGGGTACTATAAAAGACAATACTAGTTATAAGCTAAATAACCATGAAATCATGAGTTCTCAGTGTGAAAGGGATTTGGGAGTTCTTGTGAGTAGTAGTCTTAAGCCAAGAGAGCAATGCACAGCAGTCAGAAATAAAGCAAACAGAATTTTAGGATTTATCTCAAGAAGCGTCAGCAATAGGATGGAAAAAGTTATTTTGCAGCTCTATCTTGCATTAGTTAGGCCCCATTTAGATTATGCTGTGCAATTCTGGTCACCCTATTATAGAATGGAAATTGAATCCTTGGAGAGAGTGCAGCGAAGAATGACCAAGATGATACACAATATCAGAAATCTACCATATGAGGACAGATTAAAAAAACTTAATCTACATTCTCTAGAGAGGCGAAGAGTTAGGGGGGATATGATTGAAGTGTATAAATGGTTTAAAGGGATTAACAAGGGAGATATTAATAAAGTTTTAAAAATTCATGATCAAACCAGAACTCGTAATAATGGATTTAAGCTTGATAAATTTAGGTTCAGAAAGGAAATTGGTAAAACTTGGTTTGGTAATAGAGTAGCTGATGCATGGAACAAGCTTCCTAGTAGGATAGTAAATGCCAATACCTTAGACACCTTCAAATGTAGATTAGATAGACATATGACAGAGGTAGGGTGGGTATGAATAGGTTAGTGCTTATTAGAAAAATCATAAACAGAAAAATAGAATAAATAAGTAGAGTAGAATAGAATAGGTTAGACATGCTGAAAATACAATTAAAAAATGGAGCTGCCTCGTGTGTGCCCGTAGGCATGTTGCAGTGTCCTCTATTCTTATGTTCTTATGTTCTAATTTATAACAATTGCCTTATTTTTAGATTGTGGATCCAGTCACAGGATGTATGTTAAGCGAAGGCCAGAACGGTGAGATATGTACCCGTGGGCCTTGCATCATGATGGGATACGCCAACAATCCAGAGGCTACTGCAGGTGCTCTCGATGCTGAAGGATGGCTGCACACAGGTGACATCGGATACTACGACAGTGACAACTTTGTCTATCTCACGGACAGGGTCAAAGACATCATCAAATTTGAAAGGCAAACGGTAATGTCCTGCATTTCTGGAAGAAGATATTTTAAATCAATGCAATGAAAAATCTGAGTTAATCTTATTTTGATGAAACATAAGTTTCTCTACTTCCATGGCAGTGGACATCCATTCTACAAATATTTTACCTGTTGCATAATTGTTCTAACAGTTAAAGCTAATTCATATATCAAGATGATATATGAATAAATAATACCAACTTATAAATTAATTTCTGAAGCTTCTGGAGTGTTGTCATGAATACTCGCTCCGATGTATAACCGAAATGCAAGAGGAAAATAATGGTGTGTCTCTCTCCTAAACTGCTTCCCAGTTTTAGAAAACCACTGATAGGGTTACCTATATGGAAATGACAGACCACTAGTTAGGCAGTATATTTACGAGCTTAAGAATATATATAGGAAAAATGAAAAATATTTCAAACATGCTGAATCTAAAAGTAACTACCGATAAATGTAATTAGAGTGATAAGTTAGTAATTAAATAAATAAGATGTAAGTAAAAATGATAGATAATTCATAAATTAACTACTCAACAGGTGTATCCATCAGAGATCGAGACCTTAATAAAGAAGATGGAAGAAGTACACGATGTAGCAGTCGTTGGAGTCCCCGATGAAAAAGTAGGGGAAGTACCTCGTGCTTGGGTGGTTTCAAAAGAGGGAACCAAAATTAACACAGAGGTCCTGATAAAATTCGTGGCAGGTATGTCCTCACGAGAGAGATAGAATCCACATTTCTTAATAATTTGGTTTTCTTTATATACCTTGGTACTGAAATAAGAACCTCAACCAACTCTTATTTGTTTAATCTTTTCGATACTTTACAGAACACAGTGCTTACTATAATCAGCTGAGGGGCGGAGCAGAGACAGTCAAGAGTCTACCAAGAAACCCTCGCGGCAAAGTTATTAAAAGACAGCTCAGGGACTCATACGTGGCAAGAATGACAAAACCCTCTACAATAGATAAATAAGAGGAAATGGAATAACAATAACAAAAGAGCTAAAATAGTAGTAGAACTACCAATCGTCGTAGTCATAATAATAATAATAATAATGATAATAATAATAATAATAATAATAATAATAATAATAATAATAATAATAAAAATAATAATAATAATAATAATAATAATAATAATAATAATAATAATAATAATAATAATAATGATAATAATAATAATAATGATAATAATAATAATCTTCTTTCTTCTTTGTCTACATCGTTTCCCACTTTTATGTGGGGTCGATGTTTCTGGCCAGTTTTCTCCATTTGTTTCTGTCCCATACCTCATCACCCAACAAACCTTTAGACCTCAGGTCGTCATTGATGCAATCCATCCACCTACGCTTTGTTCTCCCCCTCCTTCTCCTACCCTGTATATCCATTTCCATCACCCACCTCCCAACATACTGTTCATCCCTCCTAACTATATGACCATGCCATCTTAGTCTGCTTTCTTGCATCTTATCTGATATTTCTCAAACTTTTGAGGTACCTCTAATTACCTCGTTTCTGATCTTATTGCTTCTTGTCACCCCACACATCCATCTCAACATCCTCATCTCTGCCACATCCAGTTTTTTTTCTTGTGTCTTCTTTATTGCCCATGTCTCTGCACCATACATCATCGCAGGTCTCACAACTGTCTTATGCACTTTACCCCTTCCATCCCGCTTGTATTCTGTGGGTTATTTCTGACTCTAGGTCACCATCCTCTGCTACTGTTGATCCCAAATACTTGGACTTTTCAACTCTTTCCAACACCTCCCCCTGCAAATTGACCTCCCCATCCTCATCATCTCGCAACCTCAAGTACTCTGTCTTCTTCCTGCTGTTTTTCAGTCCTCTATCCTCCATCACTCTTCTCCACTCCTCAAGCTTCTCCTCCACTACCTCTCGTCTGTTGCTACACAGTACAATGTCATCTGCAAAGAGCATACACCATTGTGACTGATCTCTAATACCCTGGGTTACTACATCCAAGACCAGATAAAAGAGATATGGACTCAAAGCAGACCCTTGATGCACACCAACATTTACTGAGAGACTTTTCGTCAAGCCCACACTGCTCGTAACATTTGCCTCTGCCCTCTCATACATATCTTGGATGATTCTTACATATTTCTCGGGGACTCCCTTTTCTGTAATACACCTCTACACCTCTTGACGTGGTAATCGATCATATGCCTTTTCCAGGTCAATAAAGACCATATGCAGTCCTTTCTGTTTCTCCCGATGCTTTTCCATCATTTGCCTTAAGGCAAATATGGCATCCACTGTCCCTCTTCCAGGCATGAAGCCAAACTGTTCATCCCCAATTGTCGTTACCTCTCTGAGTCTTCTCTCTATGATCTTCTCCCATATTTTCATAGTATGACTTAACAACTTTATACCTCTATAGTTTCCACACTCCTGAATGTCTCCCTTCCCTTTATAGATTGGGACAATTAAGCTTCCTCTCCACTCCCTGGCATCTTTTCCTGACTAAAGATCTTTTGCATTAAGTCCCACAAGATATCTATGCCTTCCTCTCCAAGACTCTTCCATACCTCCACTGGCATCTTATCAGGTCCTGCTGCCTTTCCAATTTTCATTTTCTTTACTGCCCGCTCTACCTCTCTTCTAGCCACTGTTGTTGTGACTACTTCATTTGGAAGTCTATCTTCAAATGCTGCTCTTGGGTTCTCTTCATTTAGTAATCCTTCAAAATAAGTTTCCCATCTGCTTTTTATTTCATTATCTTCTGCTAGGACTACTCCGTGGTTATCCTTTATTTGTCTTACCTGGGTCAAGTCCTTGGATGCAGCATCTCGGGTCTTGGAAATTCGCCATATTTTCTTCTCTCCTTCTGGTGTTCATTCAATGTCTCTATCTTTGCTTGTGCTACTGCTCTCCTTGCCTCTTTCTTTGCCTGCTTGTACTCTTCTTTATCCTGCTCCAGGCCTGATAAATCTGCCTTTTTCTTAGCTTCTTTCCTGTTCTTCACCCATTCTTGCACTTCCTCATTCCACCACCATGACTCTTTATCATCTGGGGGTTTCCTTCCTGATGACTTTCCAAGTACCGCCTCACCAACCCTCAAAATCACCTTACTATTCTCTGTCCACCATTCTTGTACATCCTCATGCAACCTTATCGCTTTCAACACTCTTACCTTAAACATAGCTCTCAGCTCTGCATTTTTCAATGTCCACCACTTTATCTTTGGGTCCATCCTCGGCTTTTTACTTTTCCTACATTTCCTGAGCCTGCAATCAGTTACTACTATCCTATGTTGCACTGCTACACTCTCCCCATTTATTACTTTACAGTTGCTAGTCTCCTTCAGATGGTCTCTCCTACACAACAATAAATCTATCTGGCTCTCCCTCCCACCACTACTGTATGTAATAAATCTGTTTTCCTTTTTCTCAAAGAATGTGTTGACCAATGCCAGATCAAATGCCACTGCAAAATCAATCACTCTCTCTCCCCGCTCATTTCTCTCACCCACCCCCCAGCCCCCATGAACTCTACCTATCCCAGCCCTCCCAATTCCCAAGTGGCCATTTAGATCTCCTCCCAAAATTACCCTCTCCCTTATAGGAATTGTTCTAAGCTCCTGGTCCATCTCCTCCCAAAATACATCCTTCTCCTCTGCTGTACAACCAGTCTGTGGGGCATAGGCACATACCACATTGACTACCGTTTCTCCCAGTCCTAGCCTTAAACTCATAATTCTGTCACTCTTCCTATCCACACCAAGTAAGCTTTCCTTCAGGTCTTTGGATAATATTATTCCTACCCCATTCCTCCCTTCCTCATTTGTTTCACTATAGAACAATTTGCAACCCTCACCCAGTTCCCTAGCATTATTTCCTTTCCACCTGGTCTCCTGCACACACGACACTCCAATTCTCCTCCTCTCCATCAGGTCCACCAATTCTCGCCCCTTCCCAGTCATCGTCCCCACATTAAGAGTGCCCACCCGCAGCATCTCATCTGACACTCTCCCTCGAGCTTGCCTCTTTAACCAAGCCCGCCCATGACTGGGTAGCCTTTGCTGTCTTTCCGGAGGGGTCAGGCGAAGCCCCAATGCGTCGCCTAAGGGGAACGCCCTAGTCTGGTGACTATTCTCGTTATCTGTACTGGTCATATTTTGGTATTGGCAAAATTTTTATGGCCGGATGCCCTTCCTGCCGCCAACCCTCCCCATTTTCCCGGGCTTGAGACCGGCACCAAGTTAAGGCTGGCTTGCCCCCCTCAGTGGCTGGGTTAATAATAATAATAATGATAATAATAATAATAATAATAATAATAATAATAATAATAATAATAATAATAATAATAATAATAATAATAATAATAATAATAATAATAATAATGCATACATACATATATATTTATACAATGCCCTGTTCCCCCTTGCAAGGGGTGTGGCCAAGCCAAATACGCACATCCAGCAAGAGCCACACATACCTCTGCTACTCCTCTTAGCTCCTTGGGGATAAAAAGCTGCCACATTTCCCCCCTATCACCTTGCTTGGGTCATCACAAGGTAGGTGGTCAAGAATATTTCACACATAGGCCCAACAGCAGCAGCTGGTTTACCCCCACCGTTTCATCACATGGCAACTCCCCACACACCCGTCATTCACAGTTTGCTGAGCTAGCAGGTGCGAGAATTCGCTTTAGCCAGCGTCATCTATACACAATCTTCCTCCACTCAATCCTATCTCTTGCACGCTCTCCTCCCTGATCCACTGACATTCCAAGTGCATCCAATGCCTTTTTCACGCCATCCATCCATCTTATTCTAGGTCTTCCTCTGATCTAACCTATCCTACAGCATTTTGTCAACACCCGTTCTCTGCCCGATCTCCTCATTTCTTACTCTATCTATTCTAGATACACCAATTACCCTTCTTAAGCACCTCATCTCCATTACATTCAACTTCTTTTCATCCTCTCTTGCATTCCAAGTTTCTGCTCCATACAGTGCTGTCGGTACAATCACTCCTTCATATATCCCTCTCTTTGCATTCATTTCCAGTTATCTATTTCTCATTACAATTTTCAACCCAAGTAGACATTAAATCACTTCCGTCACTCTATGGCTTACCTTCGCATCCACTCGTCCACTCCTTGATACGTGTGACCCCAGATACTTAAAACTTTCAACCTCTTCAAGCAACTCCTCATTCACTTCTTCATTCAATATGCCAACATTAACACTCCTCGCGCATCTCATGACTCTACTTTTATCAATATTCACTCGAAACTTCCTTCTTTTACACACCCTAAGAGACTCTGTCACCAAATAATAATAATAATAATAATAATAATAATAATAATAATAATAATAATAATAATAATAATAATAATAATAATAATAATAATAATAACAATAATAATAATAATAACAATAATAATAATAATAATAATAATAATAATAATAATAATAATAATAATAATAATAATAATAATAATAATAATAATAATAATAAATATATAAACAAAACTTTAATTTGTTCTTATTACTCCCTTGATATTTCAACTATTATTATAATTTTGGTTCGGTTATCATCTCAAATGAAGACTAATTTATATCGCAAAGCACTCCCAAGATTACGGGGCAATACTTTCTAAGCAGCTTAAGACAATTTTAGAATATTATTAATAATACAAGGCTATATGAAAATGCTAGGAAACGGCTATATCTATGTTGGCTACTCGACATCTGATTCTTGATTGCACTTGTACAATGGATCACTCTCTATTTCTGGAACTGAAAATAATGTTCTTCTGAAACACACCAAGTCTTTAACTAATATGTGAGTCTATCTTATATAGTATCCGATGCTTTAAGAAAGAGCTTTCAAGATGTAACTTATTTGTTTCAATTCGAGTTCGGTTGGTTAAGGTTTGTGTTCTCTGTACTCCTGGTATTTGCATGAAAGAAGCGAGGCCCTTCAACTCAGGTCATAAATATAAGACTCAGATTCACTGACTGGCATAGTTTGCAAAGTTATGGAGAAATTATTGAGATCTGTTAAGCAGAAGTCGTTTAACTCTTTGGCCTGATTTTTTAAACAGTGTAAGCCTAGGATGCCATATTGTTAATTAGTTAGACACACAAATGGACTTCATAAACGCATCTGACGCGGTTCTATGTATGGCTAGGATCCCGTACGGGATCCTAGCCATACACAGAACCGCGTCAGATGCGTTTATGAAATCCAATTGTGTGTCTAGCTACCTAACAATATGGCATCCTAGGTTTACACGGTTTAAGAAATAGGGCCAAAGTCCACAACAGTGGTTATATAAGTGTTTGATGGAGCTCATTTCATCAAAATATAAAATAATGACTAATGAGAATGGGTAAGAGTGCAAAAAGACCCATATTTAAATATTCATCAATAAGAGAGGAAGTTGAGAATGTATGAGAGAATGAATTCCGGGGCTATTCCTTGGAAAAATGTATGCAAAGGAAATGTATAAAAAAAAAAGCTCTTGCTTTTTCCACGAATAGGAGGATGGCTTTCAGACACATGAACAAAGATATCTTAAGAAGTATTTACATGGTTCATGGCCAAGAGGTTTTGGAATGAATATGTTGTACGACCCATCTTTACTAGACAATTTTGGCACCGGTCAACTGGTGCCGATTGACTGAGATACCTGTTATCCTATCTATTAATTAAATTTATTTATTTATTTATTTATTTATTTATCTACTCAGTGTCTTATTGGCATAAATCACTCTGTGGAAAGCATCCAAACCCCAAAGAAGAAGAACAAAGACATTAATTAAAGTGAACAAAGACCAGGAACAAGGGAGGGATTAGTTGATAACTGGAATGATTATTTAGGACTACTAAAGACTCTTCTTCTTTATCTTCTTCTTATTCCTATTTTAAGCCTTCTTCTTTCTCATCCTGATTTTCTTCTCGTCATCCTCACTCTTCCCTTTTCATATTACTCCTCCTCCTTTTCATAATTATTATCAGCATTATAATCATTATTATCATTAGCCTTCTTCTTCTTCTTCTTCTTCTTCTTCTTCTTCTTCTTCTTCTTCTTCTTCTTCTTCTTCTTCTTCTTCTTCTTCTTCTTCTTCTTCTTCTTCTTCTTCTTCTTCTTCTTCTTGTTCTTCTTCTTCTTCTTCTTCTTCTTCTTCTTCTTCTTCTTCTTCTTCTTCTTCTTCTTCTTCTTCTTCTTCTTCTTCTTCTTCTTCTTCTTCTTCTTCTTCTTCTTCTTTTCTCATGTCCTCCTCCTTCTTCACCAACTTCCTAACATTATACATTTTAGGGGAACTGGAGAATTACAACAAGTTTGTCAAACTATCTAGACATTTCCTGGTAATATTACAAGAAAGGGTTTGAAGTGAATTTTAGGAAGAGAATAACAAATAAAGAAACTATCTATGAATATAAGTGTTCAATGGAAGATACGGCACTGATAACAAAATCTAGCGTTCAGACCTTTTTTTCCCTCAATATTAAAAAGGGAAACTTAAACTTAAGTATAGCATTTATGTTTTGAGAAGTCATCCAATTGTTGTCTCTCTCTGAATCTCATTCTACAGTTGGTTAAACCAACAGTCTAGCCATGCCGCCTATGTACTCAAGAACATAGCTGTGGAGTCAGGGGTTAACAGATGACAGACTGTTCCTTCAACATCCTAGTACGCCTAATTGAAATTTGACTTTATTGTCGTTTGAAAAATAGGGATCCGAACTCAGACCTTGGAAATCGAAGTCCAATGTCCTGCCCACTGAAGCCATTCCTTATACAGATCAGAGAGAAGCATAATGATAATCCCAGATTCATGTGTCAATATGAGACCCCGATTAATGTGGCACACATAGATTATGGATGGGGAATTAGGACTGGATGCCCTTCCTAACGCCCCACGGTGGGTTCGATCCCGGTCTGTCAAATCCCGAGTCGAGAACTCTGACCACTCGACAGATAAGGAACAAGCATATGGTGTATTAACAATATCCAGTCAATGCCATCACACGCATAAAAAAATAAAAAAAATAAAAATACAAAGCTATATATTAATCTATATTTAGAGGCTACAGTTAACCTAGTAAGAGGGATGGAGAGTCAAAGCACACACACACACATATACACACAAACACACACACCCATTCTCCAGCAGGCCTCTCCCTTGCAACTTCCCATCCAACATACCACTAATCACTTCCCATTTACTCTTGCTCATTCCAGAATCACACGCACATTCAAAGACCCAATTACGTGGCCTCAAGATATGAATTTTCGTAATAAAACTCATTCGTACATTTTTTTTAATCGTTGTGGAAGGAAAAAAAATGACGTGGAGGAGCTTCCAGCCATCTCACTACGCCCCATGTGGTTGACTCTGACAACACAAAGCGATACACAAAGGCGATATTCTGTCTGCTACCCCCCATGGAAAAAAAAAACAAGATTAAATTGCAGAGCAAGAAAGAGATAATGAACTATGAGATGCAGAGGACTGACTATCATTTGCTTATTGGGGACTTATTATCCTAGTACCCTCTACATATCCTAGGTTCTAGGAGGTGATGGAGTGGTTCGAGAGACGGTCACAATCCCCCTCCCTGAATTCTTGCCCTGTTGTAGAACAACTGGTAGAAGAGGAAGGAGAGAAAACGTGTGATAGTGAGATCTTCCTCAATGCATTTGTAACAATTGTGGCCATCTTGCAGCTTCTGTCAAATGCGTAAACAGGCACAATATGGAAGGAAATGGAGAGAATCATGGTTTGTACCCACTTTCAAATCAGCAACATAAGGCTGATCACAATCAAGTATTCCTTCTGTATATCTATCTATCTATCTATGTATCTATCTATCTATGTGTGTATAGTTCCATACCAAAAATATAGAATGATATTTTCACAGTTTTGATAAGGGCAATTATATATATATATATATATATATATATATATATATATATATATATATATATATATATATATATATATATATATATATATATATATATGAAATAGATAGATAGATAGATAGAAAGATAGATAGAAAGAGAGGTAAATATGTATTCATAACATGCTTATACTGCTATAGTAAAACGAGCTTGTTATTTAAGCTTGTACATCATCCAGCACGAAATTTGGGGAAAGCTGCTTTGGGAGGATAATCTCTCTCTCTCTCTCTCCTCTCTCTCTCTCTCTCTTCTCTCTCTCTCTCTCTCTCTCTCTCTCTCTCTCTCTCTCTCTCTCTCTCTCTCTCTCTCTCTCTCTCAGGTGGTATCCTTTTAACACTAATCCGCTTTTGATATATGAAACAGTACCGAAGAGACACGGATGCTGGAGAGAGAGAGAGAGAGAGAGAGAGAGAGAGAGAGAGAGAGAGAGAGAGAGAGAGAGAGAGAGAGAG
>JAXCGZ010011785.1:12500-20000 GCA_037179515.1 Halocaridina rubra
TTCACGTTGTCACGGATGATATCTTTGTCCTTGATGATCGTGTACACGATCATACGAGCTAATTCAAGATTGCAGCCATTGTTCATAGTAGTTTCCCACTTTTCAGCATGGTTTTTATTTCAATTTTAATATCCATGGTGATGACTTTTCTTTTGTTTGTAGCACTGCCATCAGAACTGTCAAATATAATATTTATAATAATGCAAAGTTATTTATTTTAGTTTAGTTACGCCTCATTTAAGCATCAGCTGGCATCCGTTTTCTTTAGTTTGCAGGCCTTTAAATGTTCCTAAATTATTTCACATATAATTTTTTGCACTTTATTCATAGTAATAATTCATTAGGTAATTATTTATACTTTAGTAGCTAATCAGGAAAATTATGAAAATAATATTTATGATTTACTGATGTAAAAGAAAGACTGTTTTTGTTAAATGTTAGAATGCTTTATTTTGTTTATAAGATTGTATTGTTTTACGAAGAATATAGAGATGAAGAAAAAGGCTGCTGTTTGTTTAAAAGCCCTTGCCTTCTAAATTTATGTTTTTGCTATTAAGTGAATATCAGTAATTGATATTATGGTGCCCAGACCCGGGAATTCTTTAGTATCCGGTAAGAACTATTAGTAATATTTTAGCAGCTGTCATCCACTAGAAAATAGATAATGGAGCAGCTTAAGAAGGCTAAGGCAGCAGCAGATGGGTGGTTGACTAGAGTTAGCAAGAAAATAGATAGTTTACTAGCCAGGGATCCACCACCTACCTCTAGTGAGTTAGTAGAAGCCCTAGATGAATTTGATAAAAGACTTATGAAACTAGAAGAAGTGCAAAATCAAATTGAATTAGAAATAGATTTTGATCAATTAGACAGTTATCTAGACCAGACAGATGCAGCTAGACAGAAGGCTAGGCATACCAGGTTGCAGTGTGCCAATAGACTTAAAGAAATATCAGTATGTGATAATGACAATGATTCTACAGTTTCTGGAACTTCCTCAGTTCATGCAAAACTTCCTAAATTAGAATTACCTAGATTTAATGATGAAATTACCCAGTGGGAGAGTTTCTGGGATAAATTTTTCTCCCATATAGATGATACAGATCTGCCTACTATTAGCAAGTTAATATATTTGTTGTCATTGTTAGACGGTCCTGCTAAGGATGTGGTGGAAGGAGTACCACACACTAGTGCCAGCTATAAGACAGTCGTCGATCTACTTAAGGAGAGATTTGGAAAACCTGAATGCATTATTCACGCACATGTTCAGGCTCTTCTTTCTCCGCAAGTACCAACAGAGCAAGGTAAGAATTATATTACCCAATTGTGGAGACTTCGTGATGAGGTGATGAAGCATACAAGAAGTTTGGATGCCCTAGGTATTACAGGCAAGCAATGTGAAGTTCTCTTGCCTCCCATAATTGTGCATAGGTTTCCAACTGAGTTGAGATTACTGTGGTCAAGAAATTGTGGTGGGCATGAAAGTGATCTTGATTGGTTGTTAAAATGGCTCAAAAAGGAAATTGAAGTTCTTGAAAGAAGTGAAATGTATAAGAGCCATACCCCAGCTCCTAGGCATAATTCTAAGAATGAGAAAAAGAAAGTTTTTAGTAAAGAAAATAAAGAAAAGTTGTTCACAGCCTCTGCATTACATGCAATTTCTCCAACAGAAAACTTAAGTTGTGTTTTTTGTGATAAGAAAAATCATAGATCTGAAAAATGTTTTAAATTCTTAGCATTGGATGGTCAACAGAGGTTTGATAAAATGAAAGAATTAGGTATTTGTTTTAAATGTTTAAATAGTGGCCATATTTCTAGAAAGTGTAAGGTGAAATGTGCCAAGTGTAATGGTAATCATAATGTGACCATGTGTGGCATTAAGTTGAATGAACCAGTAGTCCCCCAAGCAAATACACTGGTAGCAAATGATAACCCAAGTGGGCCCTCTGCAATTGCAATGTTGTCAGGTCACTATAGTAATAAGACTGTGTTACACACAGCTAAGGTAAAGGTAGTAAATAACAAGGGGGACATTATCACTGCTAAGCTGCTCTTTGACAGTGGCTGTGATCGTACCTATGTTAGCAATAAATGTGTAAATAAATGCAAACCTGATTGGGTCACCAGAACTGAAGCCCCTTATAGTAGTTTTGGTGGCCATGCCTCTAGTATGGATATACAAAGTAATGTATACAAATTACAGGTTTTAGATGATAAAGGTAAAATTGTTTCCATTTTTGCTACAGGTATTCCAAAGATTTGTAACCCACTAGTAAGACCAGTAGTACCAACCCATATTCTAGATGCTTTCCATCATTTAAATTTAGCAGATGATTTTAATGATACGTCTCCTTTAGAATTAGATATTCTTATTGGTTTGGATTACTACTGGAGCCTCATAACCCCAAAGGATGCTGAGCAGGTAGGAGAAACTGTTGCCATGAAATCTGTATTTGGTTGGGTTTTGTCTGGAAATATTGGAAAATGCTTAATTTCAGGTATGTCTTCAACATCTGGTTTTATGTCTCCCTCTCCCCAGCTCTTATGTATATCTGAGGTATCTGATACTGATGTTTCAAAATTTTGGGATCTAGAAATTGTTGGAATTACTAGTAAAGAATATAAAGAGGATATTGGAGATAAAGTTGTTAAAGAATTTAAGGATAAAATAAAGTTTGTAAATGGCAGGTATGAAGTTCAGTTACCTTGGAAGGATAACAGTGTTAAAGACTTATTGATGAGTAATGAATACCAAGCTATGAAAAGATTAAATAGGCTTTTAGTTAAATTAGATAAGGATAAAAACTTAGAGGCTGAGTATATGAAGGTTTTTGATGAGTATGAGTCTCTGGGAATAATTGAAGAGGTCCCCTTAGGGGAGATATTGCCACCTGGACCCATTTATTGCATGCCCCACAGCCCTGTTGTTAGAATATATAATAGTAGTACAAACGTACGTCCAGTTTTTTATGCCTCCGCTAAGGGACCATATGGAATCTCCCTAAATGGCTGCATGTTAGCAGGTCCCTCACTTAATCCAGATTTGGTGGAGATACTGATTATATTTAGGCGTTGGCCATATGTGATCACTGCTGATATTACTAAGGCTTTTTTACAAATAAGTGTAAACAGTCAAGATAAGAATGTCCATAGATTTTTGATGCCAGGTAAAAACAGAGTAAGAGAGATTCAGCAGTTGACACCTCCCAGTCACTGGTACCACTGTAGTGGATTAGATAATCCAGCTGATTTGATGACCAGAGGTCTATTAGCAGAAAAACTAGTAAACAATAACTTCTGGTTTAATGGTCCTAGTAATCTATCAGATCCCAATTTCAGTATTCAAGATATTGATAACAATAGTGCTGTTAATGAGACTGTGGATCATAAACTTGAAGAAGATAACTTAGCATGTTTAACTGTTCAAACCGTAACTCCCATGTTTGATGTTGAAATATATAATAATCTTTATAAGTTATTGAGAATTGTTGCATATGTTTTAAGGTTTATAAGCAATTGTAGAGCTAAAAGGTTAGGTTTTGGTGTGATGACCAGTAACTTCACCACTGAAGATTTGGATAATGCAAAGAAAAAGCTAATTTATGTTATTCAAAGAGAGGCATTCCCCAGTGAAATCCAAGCTTTATCTAATCAAAGGTCAGTCCTTAAGAATTGTAAATTAGGAAAATTAGATCCATTTATTGATAATGATGGTTTAGTGAGGATTAAAGGCAGACTTCAGTTTTCTGATTTGAGCTATGATTCAAAACACCCTGTCATTCTTCCCAAAGGACATTTTTCTAAACTTTTAGTACAGTTTCAACATAAATATTTAGCAGCATTGTTTCATCATTAAGAACTAGTTTTTATATATTTGGTTTGAGGAAAATGACTAAAACTGTAGTAAGGGAGTGCTGAAGTTGTTGTAGACATGATAGTCGTCCTTGCAGTCAACCAGCTGCACCATTGCCTGATCTGAGAGTTACTCCGCCCCCCCCCCCTTTTTCAGTTACAGGGATAGATTTTGCTGGTCCATTATTCAGTGCTGATTATCCAGGAAAGAAATTATATATTTTGCTTTTTATCTGTGCTATAATTAGGGCAGTACATTTGGAACTCACAGAGTCCATGTCATTAATTGATTGCATGCAGGCTATACGGAGATTTGTTGCTCGTAGAGTTATTCCAAGTGTCTTTTATTATGATAATGACAAAACCTTTGTCGTAGCTTCCACTGAAGTACAGAAGGTATTTGGACATTTAGCACCTAAGTGGAAGTATAATGTGCCAAAATCTCCATGGTGGGGTGGGTGGTTTGAGAGGCTTATTGGGTCTGTTAAGTTAGCTTTAAGAAAGACATTGGGAGTTAAGTATGTAAGTAAGTCTGAATTAGAAACTATTCTTATAGAAATTGAATCCTGCATAAACTCTCGACCCCTGACCTTTGTTAGTGATGAAATAGATTTTGATCATTATCTCACCCCTTCTCATTTTATCCTTGGTAGGACTATAACATCTAAACCCCCTGTTGATATTGAACCACATGTTGTAACTTGTGAAGATTTATATGAAAGAATGGAAATTGGGAATAAAAGATTAGAACACTTCTGGAATGTTTGGAGGAAAGATTATATAGCCAATCTTCCCCCTGTAGTAAAAGGTTTTAATCAGAAATGTAAGTTAGATGTTGGTAGCATTGTACTTGTCAGAGAAGACAATGTACCTAGATTACAGTGGCCTATTGGTGTGAATATAAATGTATATCCTGGAAGAGATGGTTTGATTCGTAGTGTTAATGTTAAAACTAGAAAAGGTGTTTTTAATAGATCAATACAAAGACTACATGATTTGGAGATGAATTCTCACTTAAACTTTGTTTTAGAGAACCATTCTGAACAAGTTCCTGATCAAGTAATTGACATTCCTGATGTAGATACTGATGTAGATATTAATGAGTTGTCAGAGCAGAATTCTAATCAAATTGTTACTGATGACAATGTGTACTCAAGGAGAGGTCGTTTAATTAAAAGGCCTTCTAAGTTAGATTTATAAAGTATTTATTTAATTCAAAATAGTAATGTTCTTGAATTGAGTACCTTTATTTAATATAATATTGTGTGTACTAATTGTGTTTCTTTCACTTGGTCTATTAAGCATATGATCAGAATCTCCCCCTCCTTTTTTTATCTTTGGTTATTTAGTAGTAAACTTATATTGGAATATGTTTGTAATATACTGTACTTTGAAAGATATGAAACTTGTGAAGATAAGGTACGTTTCGTCCCTTATGGTGGGGAGTATGTCAAATATAATATTTATAATCATGCAAAGTTATTTATTTTAGTTTAGTTATGCCTCATTTAAGCATCAGCTGGCATCCGTTTTCTTTAGTTTTCAGGCCTTTAAATGTTCCTAAATTATTTCACATATAATTTTTTGCACTTTATTCATAGTAATAATTTATTAGGTAATTATTTATACTTTAGTAGTTAATCAGGAAAATTATGAAAATAATATTTATGATTTACTGATGTAAAAGAAAGACTGTTTTTGTTAAATGTTAGAATGCTTTATTTTGTTTATAAGATTGTATTGTTTTACGAAGAATATAGAGATGAAGAAAAAGGCTGCTGTTTGTTTAAAAGCCCTTGCCTTCCAAATTTATGTTTTTGCTATTAAGTGAATATCAGTAATTGATAAGAACTATCACCAACACACTTGAGACATAGTGTTATGCAAATAAAACCACTGCTGTGATTCTAGCTTTATTGAGTTAACAATGGAAATCTGTAAAACAAACAAATTAGGTATAAGTAATTTAATTCTTCAAACTAGCAATTACTAACAACATAAAAATTGGCGATATTGACATACATACAAGGTAACAACACACAAATTGAAATAACCTTCGAAATACATATACATTTATAATAAACAACATTCAGCAAACTAATACCAACTAATTAACTTAATAACTATCCTCATTATCACATTAAACCAGTAATTGTTAACAACTATAGCATTTTTAAAGAGAAAAGATAAATCTAGTTAATCTATATAAAATAAGTAAACAACTCATTCATCAACAACTCATAAAAGAAACTGATTTTTGGTTAGTTACTAAAATGAAATGCAGTCCTGTGAAGTAGTGATTCCACTTCTGGATGATTCGATAATAGCGTAAGCCTCTTTTCCTACTGCACAATGTTTCTTCTCAGATGGGTTGAGTGATCGTACGAAAAATGCTACAGGTCTGCCATCCTGACTCAATGTAGCTCCTATGGCGCCTTCAGAGGCATCGATCTCCACTGTAAATGGAAGACTCTCATCAATTCTCATGAGAGCCGACTCAGAAATTGCATCTTTCAGATCACCAATGGCTTTCATAGCAAAATCAGATAATGGGAACGAAGGGTTACACAGTGGATGAACGCATTCAGAAAAATGTGGCATCCATTTAAAATAATATGCAAGAAATCCCATTAACTTTTGTAAAGTTTTTTTCTGGCCTTGGAACAAGTAGAAATAGAAAAAACTCAAGTCGAGAAGTGTCAGGTCTCAACTCAGTATTACATCTCTCATATCCAAGAATATGGATAGAGGCAGATTGCCATTGTTAACTAAATAAAGCTAGAATAACAGCAGTGGTTTAATTTGCATAACAAGTTATTCAATTAATTCTCACCATGGAGCGAGGTCTTCATCCTGATAGGCTAGAAGTGCTACCTTCATCTCCGGATGCCTCTCGAGTTTTCAAACACTGGCCTTTTATTTTCACAAGATTCAAACAGGCTGTTGAGGAGAATCCTGAAGAGCATCTTGGTTTATTCAAAAACAGCTTTTCTTCAGAGAAATTTGAATTGAAGTCTGAATGCACAACATTTGATTCTGCTTTGGTTGTTCTTAAGTCAGCATTTATACAACCTGCCAATGAGGTTGTTGCTCTACACCGGTCAGCTACACGACGACTTAATACCTCAGAATCTGTTGATGAGTATTTATGCTGCTTACGTAAGCTGAGTATTGAGTGCAAGTTTCATGCAGTTTCAGCAGAAAACTACAGAGACAAGTCTGTGCTAGATGCTTTTATTACTGGGATGAAATGTCAACACATCTGAACTCTTTTGCTTGAGAACAAATATTCAACATTAGCTGCTGCTTTAGATCAGGTTTGGGCTCTAGAATTAGCTCTGAAGGATTCACAGTCTTACAGCCCATTGTTCCAGCTGATTTACAGACTGCAGCAGCTGTAGGTTCTTTTCCTGAAACTGAGGATTCTGGGAAAATATGCAATGCTGTTGATGAAGTGTGTGCTGGTGCCAGACGTGGAAGCACCCGCTCCTTTTGTGGAAACTCACGGCATCCTCGATCAGTGTGTCCTGCCAGAATTGCACATGTCACAAAAGCAAAAAACCTGGACATTTTGCAAAAGAGTGTAAATAAGCTGGAGTTTCAACCATACCAACTTTTGTTTCGACTTTTGTTACTCTCGCTACTGTTGCT
>JAXCGZ010011785.1:22500-32500 GCA_037179515.1 Halocaridina rubra
CCATGGGTCGGTAGGAGGGGTAGCCATTAGGAGACTTAAACAGAAAATCAAGAATTTAGAGGCAATGGTTATAAGCCTTGATGATAAAATTCGGAATATGGATGGAGAAATGAAAGAGAATGAAACTCTCAGAGAGCAAATAAGATCTTTGGAGGAAGCAAATAAAGCACAAGGGCAGGAGAGAAAAGAACTAGAAAAAAAGAATAAAGAAGCTGGAAGGGGAAAAGAGTCAACTAGAATCTAGAATTTCTAAACAAGAAGATAAAAACAAACAGCTGAATGACAGCCTAAAGGAATTAGATGTTAGTTCACTGCTCTCTTCTGAGAGAGACGAGATTGGTGCTTGGAATGTCCAGATTAAGGAAAACATTGAACAGTTCAGAAAAGAGTTCCAGGAGCTGAATATGGAAAATGATGCCATGAAAACTTCCTTTGCTGATGCACTAAAGGGGAATGTGGCAGTAAAAGAGGTTGTAAAGGTGGTGGCACTGGAAAACATACAAACAGTTGACTGTAAAGAGACAGTAATCGAAAAAATGAAAGACGCTGTGATGGAAAGGGCAAACCCACTCATCAGACAGGCACTTGATAAGGAGAAGACAGTGGTAATCTCAGTCATAAGCGAATCCCAGGAGCCAACATGGCAGGGAAGACTTGAAGAAAATAAAGCTAGGGTTGTAGACCTGATAAGAA
Source organism: Halocaridina rubra (assembly GCA_037179515.1). NCBI lineage: Eukaryota > Metazoa > Arthropoda > Malacostraca > Decapoda > Atyidae > Halocaridina > Halocaridina rubra. Next base: position 23,194 of record JAXCGZ010011785.1, read on the forward strand.
AGCTTGGAGTAGTTTGTGGTCCTGAGGATATTGTAAACATACACCAACTAGGTAAATATTCGAGGGAAGGAAAGCCGACACCAACAAAAGTAACCTTTGAGAGAGGGGAAACATGTAGGGAAATATTGTTGAGAAAAAAAAGTCTAAAAGACCTTCAAGAATTCAAAGAAGTATTCATTAGACGATACAGAACACAGGAAGAGATGGGAAAGATCAAAAAACTTGTTGCAAGAGGCAAGAAGGTTAAATGATGAAAGAAATGAAGAACAGAAGAAAAATTTTCATTTCAGAGTTATCCAGACAAAGGGGAGATAAAGAAGATAATGACAGAAGATCAGGGGATGGGGCCTCATTAAGATTGTTATACACAAATGCTGATGGATTAGCTGGTAAGGCAGTAGAATTAAAAGATAGGATTCACAACAGTAAGGCATATATAATAGCAATTACAGAGACTAAGTTGAGTGAGGACATAAACAGTGTCACAGTTTTTCCAAAGGGCTTCAGAATACTAAGGGTTGAAAGATCTGAGAGGGCTGGTGGAGGGATAGCACTGCTCATAAGTGAAAGGATTCAAGTTGAAGAAATAAACTTGGCTATAGAAAGTGAGTTCAAGGAATTTCTTGTTGCTCGCATAAATACTGGGTCAGAGAGCATTATAATAACTGTTGTATACAACCCACCAAGGAACCATAATAGGCTTGAAGTTTATGAGGAAAGTCATATAGGTACTATTGAAGTCATGAACTCAGTTGTTAACATGGCACGGGAAAAAAAAATGTAGGATTTTGATTATGGGAGACTTTAATCATAAAGAGATAGATTGGATAAATCTTGACCCACACAGTGGTGAGGACTCATTTGGGGCAAGATTCCTAGATTGCGTACAAGGGAATTTCCTACACCAACATGTGATTACCTAATTGTGATTACCTAATTGTGTTTACGGGAAAGAGCCCAAAGCTCGTATCTTCCCGTCTCCTGATCGGTTCCATTTTAGACTTAGTGATACTTATCATACCTGTCCTTAAAACTATGAATTGAGATAGCATTAACTACCTCCTCGCTTAGCCAATTCCAATTATCAACTACTCTTACATTGAAAAAGTATTTCCTTACATCCTGCAAAGAAGTTTTCTTACGAAGCTTCAAACTATGACCTCTAGTTCTAGAGCCAGCCATATCAAAATATCGATCCCTATCCACTCTATCATAACCATGAAGGAATTTAAAGACTGTCACCATATCCCCCCTCACTCTTCTAGCTTCGAGTGATGGTAAGTCTAATTCCCTCAACCTCTCATCATAACTGAGACTGCGTATTTCTGGCACCAGTTTCGTGGCATGTCTTTGAACTTTTTCAAGCTTAGCTATGTGCTTTTTCAAGTGCGGATTCCAAAAGGGGGCTGCATATTCGAGTTTTGTCCTCATATAGGTTACATAAATATTTCTGAACATTTCCTTGTCCATGTGCCTGAAGGCTACCCTTACATTTGATAAGAATGCATATGCTGCCCTTACTAGGCCATTTATATGTATTTCTGGAGACAAATATGCAAGTATGTTTACTCCTAGATCTCTCTCATTTTCTGTCTCTTGAAGTTGTACTCCAGCCACCGAGTAGTCAAGCTTGGGCCTTCTTGCACTTGTACCCATTCTCATTACCTTACATTTTGAAGTATTGAATTTCATTAGCCACTTTTCTGACCACTCATGCAGATTATTTAGATCCTCCTGAAGTTCTCTACCATTGTTCTCGTTTTTTACTTTCTTCACAATCTTTGCATCATCAGCAAACATATTCATGAATGAATTTACAGACTCTGGTAGGTCATTTATATATACAAGGAACAAAAGTGGCCCTAAAACTGAACCCTGTGGAACTCCACTACTAACTCTTCTCCATTCAGACACTGAATGTCTTACTCTAACCCTCTGTTCCCTTCCTTCTAGGTAAGTTTTTATCCATTCCAAAACATTTCCACCTATTCTAGCCATTGATTGCAGCTTCCTAATAAGTCTCCCATGTGGAACAGTGTCAAACGCTTTCTGGAAGTCCAGGAATATGCAATCTGCCCAGCCCTCTCTTTCCTGTAAGATTTGGCTTACCTCATCATTAAATTCTAATAAGTTTGTTACTGTTGATCTACCTTCTCTGAAGCCATGTTGCCTCACTGACAAAAAGTCGAAGGATTCCAAGTGAAGAGAGATATGTTTCCTTTGTAGTTTCTCCATAACTTTGCAAACTATGCTGGTCAAGGAAACTGGTCTATAGTTCAGAGCCGTATCCCTCCTTCCATTTTTGAAGATAGGTATCACATTTGCTTGTTTCCAGCATCTCGAAATCTCCCCCGACTCAAGTGACTCCTTAAATATGATACTTAGTGCCACTGATATTGTGTTTGCGCATTTTTTAAGCACATGAGGGGATATGTCATCAGGACCTGTAGCTTTATGAACATCTAAATCCATCAGCGCTTTGCATACCTCTGTGGCTGTAAGGTTGATGTTCTCTAATACCGGCCCTTGAGCTTCTATCACTGCAATCTGAGGGGGTGGGGTATTTTCTACTGTAAATACTGACTGGAACTCCTTGTTCAATTCTTTGCAGATCTCTTCATCCCTCTCAGTGATGCTTCCATCCGCTCTCTTTAGCCTTAAAACCTGTTCTTTTACCTTCAGTTTTCCTCTGATAAAGCTGTGGAAAAGCTTGGGATTTTCTTTAGCCTTCCTGGTGATGTCCCTCTCATAGTCTCTCTCTGCTTCTCTCCTTTTACTTAGGTAGTCATTTCTTGCTCTTTTGTAGGTTTGCCAGGCATTTATGTTTTTTCTCCTCCTATACCTTTTCCAGCATTTGTCTACCCACTCCTTAGCTCTTTTACACCCATTATCGAACCATTTCTCTCTGGCATGAATTACACCTACTTTGGTGACAGGTATGCAGTAATCTACTATCTTCCCATATTTCTCACAAAAGATGTCATACATTTCTTGTACAGATTTGTTGTAAAATAAGGTTCTCCAGTCAAGAACTGCAAAAAGCTCATTCATTTTGATGTAATCTCCTTTTGGATAGTTCCTCCTAATGTCCTCAGTGCCTCTACTCTCAGGAAGAATATCTTCAATGATATACTCCATCAACAACACACAGTGGTCACTCTTTTAAATTGGTGGTTCATACTCAATTTTTTCAATATCCAACACATTATCTGTGAACACTAGATCAAGTAGTGATGGCTCATCCCCACCCCTGGCCCTTGTTGGTTCCATTACATGTTGGTGTAGGAAATTCCCTTGTACGCAATCTAGGAATCTTGCCCCAAATGAGTCCTCACCACTGTGTGGGTCAAGATTTATCCAATCTATCTCTTTATGATTAAAGTCTCCCATAATCAAAATCCTACATTTTTTTTCCCGTGCCATGTTAACAAGTGAGTTTATGACTTCAATAGTACCTATATGACTTTCCTCATAAACTTCAAGCCTATTTTGGTTCCTTGGTGGGTTGTATACAACAGTTATTATAATGCTCTCTGACCCAGTATTTATGCGAGCAACAAGAAATTCCTTGAACTCACTTTCTATAGCCAAGTTTATTTCTTCGACTTGAATCCTTTCACTTATGAGCAGTGCTATCCCTCCATCAGTCCTCTCAGATCTTTCAACCCTTAGTATTCTGAAACCCTTAGGAAAAACTGTGACACTGTTTATGTCCTCACTCAACTTAGTCTCTGTAATTGCTACTATATATGCTTTACTGTTGTGAATCCTATCTTTTAATTCTACTGCCTTACCAGCTAATCCATCAGCATTTGTGTATAACAATCTTAATGAGGCCCCATCCCCTGATCTTCTGTCATTATCTTCTTTATCTCCCCTTTGTCTGGAAGAATTCTGTAATGAAAATTTTTCTTCTCTTCTTCATTTCTTTCATCATTTAACCTTCTTGCCTCTTGCAACAAGTTTTTGATCTTTCCCATCTCTTCCTGTGTTCTGTATTGTCTAATGAACACTTCTTTGAATTCTTGAAGGTCTTTTAGACTTTTTTTTCTCAACAATATTTCCCTACATGTTTCCCCTCTCTCAAAGGTTACTTTTGTTGGTGTCGGCTTTCCTTCCCTCGAATATTTACCTAGTTGGTGTATGTTTACAATATCCTCAGGACCACATACTACTCCAAGCTTTCTTATCAGGTCTACAACCCTAGCTTTATTTTCTTCAAGTCTTCACTGCCATGTTGGCTCCTGGGACTCGCTTATGCCTGAGATTACCACTGTCTTCTCCTTATCAAGTGCCTGTCTGATGAGTGGGTTTGCCCTTTCAATCACAACGTCTTTCATTTTTTCGATTACTGTCTCTTTATAGTCAACTGTTTGTATGTTTTCCAGTGCCACCACCTTTACAGCCTCTTTTACTGCCATATTCTCCTTTAGTGCATCAGCAAAGGAAGTTTTCATGGCATCATTTTCCATATTCAGCTCCTGGAACTCTTTTCTGAACTGTTCAATGTTTTCCTTAATCTGGACATTCCAAGCAGCAATCTCGTCTCTCTCAGAAGAGAGCAGTGAACTAACATCTAATTCCTTTAGGTTGTCATTCAGCTGTTTGTTTTTATCTTCTTGTTTAGAAAGTCTGGATTCTAGTTGACTCTTTTCACCTTCCAGCTTCTTTATTCTTTTTTCTAGTTCCTTTCTCTCCTGCCCTTGTGCTTTATTTGCTTCCTCCAAAGATCTTATTTGCTCCCTGAGTGTTTCATTCTCTTTCATTTCTCCATCCATATTCTGAATTTTATCATCAAGGCTTATAACCATTTCCTCTAAATTCTTGATTTTCTGTTTGAGTCTCCTGATGGCTACCCCTCCTACCGACCCATGGATGGGAGAGGTTTGGGACAGAGATGGCGTCATTTTTATGTTCTCCCTCTCACAGAATATAGAAAGAAGACGAGAAAGAGGAAAAAAAAGAGAGAAAAACTTTTAATCAAGCTTCACACCGAATTTTTATATCTCCATATAAGTGCTATTTAGTGACTCAGTTTATCTCTTTTCTGGTAACACACATCTTAACTTAAAAACTTGACCATGGTAATTTAAGGATAAAAAGAAAAAAAAAATGCAACAAAACAAAAGTCAAACCTGAAGGAAAAATTTGAACCTGTGTCTGAGGTGGCACCCACCTGTTTCTGCTATATATTCTTCCTAACTGATAAACTCACTTGCTAACCAAGGTATGTTATCACAAGATTAGACTTTACATTTAACTCAATATATATACAAAATAAAAACAAAATAGTAAAAGAGAAAGCTAAAAGAAAAACAAAAAAAGAAAAAAAAATAAGACAGCTGTACTACTTGGCAACTTACCTCAGTACTGTTGACAGGTGGATATTTGTCTTTTTTTTTTTACTTATTCAATTATTTCGTGTATCAAACTAACTAACAAGTTAATATAAATGGGAAGGATACTGATTTTAACAATATATGGAACCACAGAATCAGGTAAACGGCTTAAGAGCTTTCCCCAGTTTACACAAAAAATTAGGTAATGTGATGTGATGGCTTCACCTCTGGCAACTCCTAAATTTCCTTCAAGGCAGAACTGGACGGCAGCTTCTCTCTCCCCTCACGAAAAATGTTCTCAATTTTTTTTCCTTTAATATTTTGGACAGTCTCGTCATACAACAAATATAAGTTTTGTACTCACAATACTCTGCAGGATTTCAGATTTAGGGAAATTATGGTAAAGTTTTCCACTAAGCACTTAGTCACTCGAAACAATTAAAAATTTAAGAGGAGCAGTTCCGTGTGTCACTGAACGCGCGTGTGGGGTGGGGATGAGCCATCACTACTTGATCTAGTGTTCACAGATAATGTGTTGGATATTGAAAAAAATGAGTATGAACCATCAATTGGAAAGAGTGACCACTGTGTGTTATTGATGGAGTATATTATTGAAGATATTCTTCCTGAGAGTAGAGGCACTGAGGACATGAGGAGGACCTATCCGAAAGGAGATTACATCAATATGAATGAGCTTTTTGCAGTTATTGACTGGAGAACCTTATTTTACAACAAATCTGTACAAGTAATGTATGACATCTTTTGTGAGAAATATGGGAAGATAGTAGATTGCTGCATACCTGTCACCAAAGTAGGTGTAATTCATGCCAGAGAGAAATGGTTTGATAATGGGTGTAAAAGAGCTAAGGAGTGGAGAGACAAATGCTGGAAAAGGCATAGGAGGAGAAAAAACATAAATGCCTGGCAAACCTACAAAAGAGCAAGAAATGACTACCTAAGTAAAAGGAGAGAGGCAGAAGGAGACTATGAGAGGAACATCACCAGGAAGGCTAAAGAAAATCCCAAGCTTTTCCACAGCTTTATCAGAGGAAAAGTGAAGGTAAAAGAACAGGTTTTAAGGCTAAAGAGAGCGGATGGAAGCATCACTGAGAGGGATGAAGAGATCTGCAAAGAATTGAACAAGGAGTTTCAGTCAGTATTTACAGTAGAAAATACCCCACCCCCTCAGATTGCAGTGATAGAAGCTCAAGGGCCGGTATTAGAGAACATCAACCTTACAGCCACAGAGGTATGCAAAGCGCTGATGGATTTAGATGTTCATAAAGCTACAGGTCCTGATGACATATCCCCTCATGTGCTTAAAAAATGTGCAAACACAATATCAGTGGCACTAAGTATCATATTTAAGGAGTCACTGGAGTCGGGGGAGATTCCAAGATGCTGGAAACAAGCAAATGTGATACCTATCTTCAAAAAGGGAAATAGGGATACGGCTCTGAACTATAGACCAATTTCCTTGACCAGCATAGTTTGCAAAGTTATGGAGAAACTACTAAGGAAACATATCTCTCTTCACTTGGAATCCTTCAACTTTTTGTCAGTGAGGCAACATGGCTTCAGAGAAGGTAGATCAACAGTAACAAACTTATTAGAATTTTATGATGAGGTAAGCCAAATCTTACAGGAAAGAGAGGGCTGGGCAGATTGCATATTCCTGGACTTCCAGAAAGCGTTTGACACTGTTCCACATGGGAGACTTATTAGGAAGCTGCAATCAATGACTAGAATAGGTGGAAATGTTTTGGAATGGATAAAAACTTACTTAGAAGGAAGGGAACAGAGGGTTAGAGTAAGACACTCAGTGTCTGAATGGAAAAGAGTTAGTAGTGGAGTTCCACAGGGTTCAGTTTTACGGCCACTTTTGTTCCTTGTATATGTAAATGACCTACCAGAGTCTGTAAATTCATTCATGAATATATTTGCTGATGATGCAAAGATTATGAAGAAAGTAAAAAACGAGAACAATGGTAGAGAACTTCAGGAGGATCTAAATAATCTGCATGAGTGGTCAGAAAAGTGGCTAATGAAATTCAATACTTCAAAATGTAAGGTAATGAGAATGGGTACAAGTGCAAGAAGGCCCAAGCTTGACTACTCGGTGGCTGGAGTACAACTTCAAGAGACAGAAAATGAGAGAGATCTAGGAGTAAACATACTGGCAGATTTGTCTCCAGAAATACATATAAATGGCATAGTAAGGGCAGCATATGCATTCTTATCAAATGTAAGGGTAGCCTTCAGGCACATGGGCAAGGAAATGTTCAGAAATATTTATGTAACCTATGTGAGGCCAAAACTCGAATATGCAGCCCCCTTTTGGAATCCGCACTTGAAAAAGCACATAGCTAAGCTTGAAAAAGTTCAAAGACATGCCACAATACTGGTGCCAGAAATACGCAATCTCAGTTATGATGAGAGGCTGAGGGAATTAGACTTACCATCACTCGAAGCTAGAAGAGTGAGGGGGGATATGGTGACAGTCTTTAAATTCCTTCATGGTTATGATAGAGTGGATAGGGATCGATATTTTGATATGGCTGGCTCTAGAACTAGAGGTCATAGTTTGAAGCTTCGTAAGAAAACTTCTTTGCAGGATGTAAGGAAATACTTTTTCAGTGTAAGAGTAGTTGATAATTGGAATTGGCTAAGCGAGGAGGTAGTTAATGCTATTTCAATCCATAGTTTTAAGGACAGGTATGATAAGTATCACTAAGTCTAAAATGGAACCGATCAGGAGACGGGAAGATACGAGCTTTGGGCTCTTTCCCGTAAACACAATTAGGTAATCACACACACACACACACACACACACACACACACACACACACACACACACACACACACGCACACGCACACACACACACACACACACACACACACATATATATATATATATATATATATATATATATATATATATATATATATATATATATATATATATATATATATGAATCATATTTAACCCCGACCGGGAGTCGAACCTAGGACTTATGATTACTAAGTCAAGGAGCTACCACTACACCACAGAAGGTTAAAAGGAATCCAACCTTATGGCTTATATCTGCTATACTTAGGAATGAACACATTCTAACTGAATGCCACTATGTTCATATTACAGATTCCCTAACCTCACTCGTGGATACATTTTAGCATGGAATTCATTTCCCAATCTTATTCGGGCCATGAAATAACCAAATAAGCACATTACATATGTGAAAACATGAATCATTTTTTACCCCGACCGGGACTCGAACTTAGGACTTATGGTTACTAAGTCAAGGCGCTACCACTACACCACAGAAGGTTGAAAGGAATCCAACCTTATAGCTTATATCTGCTATACTTAGGAATGAACGCATTCTAACTGAATACCACTATGTTCATATTACAGATTCCCCAACCTCACTCATGGCTTCATTTTAGCATTTAATTCAATTCCCAATCTCATATGGTGTAGTGGTAGCGCCTTGACTTAGTAATCATAAGTCCTAGGTTCGAGTACCGTACGGGGTAAAAAATGATTCATGTTTTCACATATGTAATGTGCTTTTCATGGCCCGAATGAGACTGGGAATTGAATTAAATGCTGAAATGAAGCCACGAGTGAGGTTGGGGAATCTGTGATATGAACATAGTGGCATTCAGTTAGAATGCATTCATTCCTAAGTATAGTAGATATAAGCTATAATGTTGGATTCCTTTTAACCTTCTGTGGTGTAGTGGTAGCGCCTTGACTTAGTAATCATAAGTCATATATATATATATATATATATATATATATATATATATATATATATATATATATATATATATATATATATATATATATATATATATATATATATATATATACATATATATATATATATATATATATATATATATATATATATATATATATATATATATATATATATATATATATATATATATATATATATATA
>JAXCGZ010011785.1:37500-40000 GCA_037179515.1 Halocaridina rubra
GAGCTGTTGGCTGGAATCATGAAAGTGTAGCATTTTTAGTCTACAGCAAAAGGCTTATAATTCTATGATAATATATAGCATCACAACATTCATACGCGAATAATAATTCTTCTGAGAGAGAGGAATTCCACTGATTCATTTGTTATATTAAAATCAACAGTAAAAGGCCACAGGGAATTAAGAACTGCATTAAAAAAAAAAAAAAATTAGAACTGACTTCGGTAATATAGGTATTAATTTGGTGTCTGAAAACTGCAGTGCTTATGTACATTCACTTTATCAGAGAGATGAGGCATGAAATCATTATATTCTAAGGTCTCTATAAGAAAGGCAGAGGTTAGGGATAGTGACAGCACCACAGCATGACAATTTACTCATGCCTCAATTCCCGTCTACAATTACTTAGGACCCAGTGATCTCCAGGCAATGCCTGAATAATCAGTTAGACCTATAGGAAATCATCGATCAGCAATTCAATGGCAAAATTACTCTATAACGACATGAAACGGTGAAAGCTAATGCAACCCCAGGACACGATCAAACATGGGACCACTAAAAGATGAATTGTAGCCGAATCTCTCTCTCTCTCTCTCTCTCTCTCTCCTCTCTCTCTCTCTCTCTCTCTCTCTCTCCATCCCTTTCTAATATTCCTCTTGATGGCCGAGATGATAAAGTGATACACTTGATTGCTCAGGATCGAGGTTCGTATCCTTTCTCCCCCCCCCAACCCCTTGTGGTCACGGCTCATTTATTTAAGACATTGCTTGTGAATTTCCAATAGAACAAGAAATTTAGAAAGCAAACGTCTCAGTGCTATAATTCTAATTCAAAACAGCAGAAAAGTCTTATCATTCAGTCAGGTATTATAATCTTTTGATTTAAACAGTAGATGTTCTGAGGGGTTGGGTACTTTTTGGCGCCGCTCTTTGGGCGCTACTGTTTTGGTGTTGTCCTTTTGTCACTAAGCTAACCTAACCTAACCTAGCCAAACCGGATTAGTGCCAAAAAGGCAATGCTAAAATAGTTTAGCGCCAAAAGAGCAGCGCCAAAAGGGCGGATTCAAATGGTCCCATTCCGGTTCCGAGATAACTCTGACTTACTATGTACAATATGAAATTAACCATTCCCACAAACTGATCAGGAGTGTGTGGGAACAATTATATTAGTTAAATTCTATATGATGTGTAATTCTGAATGAGCCTTGCTGTAATGGCTCGGCCATAAAGCACGGTAACAACGATAACTATTGAATTTAATTTATAATGCAATCAGTTATATTAGAGTTAAGGTAAAAGAGTATAAATAGAGCCATATTAAAGAGGTCATTCATGATGTAATGCACTATAAGCGGGGTACAAACACTCTGCAGGTGAACGTGCAGCTCACTCTTCAAATAAAAATGCATAAATTCCATATTCACGATTATAAACTCGGCCAAATTGTATGGGAGAAACTAAAGCTATTTACTTAAGGCATAATCAGTGTATTTCAGGAATAAATGAGTAAACTATAAATCATGAGTAATTTTGTAAAGCATATCGATACATTTTTACTTTTACACCCCGAGGCAGGAAATACTTCTAGGAAATGTTTATTAGATTAAGTGCATATGATCAGTTTAACCCTCCCCCCCCCATTATGACATAGGTTAGCAATAACATTTACCATTTTTTACTAGTTTGAATATATTCTCAGTATACTGTATTTCTGTTTTACTCTTGGGTGTATGAAAGTAAACATTAGGAGAAATTGCTAGAAGGCTTCATGTAGGTAAAAGGCCCATTCACGATGAGTGCCTGACTAGGGATCATTTACGTTGGCTTCAACATTCTTTCATTATTCCATGAAAGAAAAAGGACAACAGATTCTGATCTCACTGTGTTGGAAAGACGTTATATTTATAAAAGTTATTCACAAAATATAATCTTCCAAACGTTTTATGACATAATAAAATTGCAAATGAAGAAGCAACTCTCCCAGTAAGACCGAACAGAGCTGCAAATGAAGGAAAAACTCTCTCGATTTCAGATACAGAGTATCAAAGTGTCTCCCCCCCTCGCCCCTTTTATTTTTTTTCTGGCAAAAACTTTCGAAACCAAAATTAGTGTTGCTCTCCTTGGCTGTACACAACCTACTTTAGGTAATACTCCACGATAAAGTAAAGATAAAAGATATTTCCTAATCAGGTTACAAAGTGCATGATGCATAATTACACATGCCCATACAATTCATATGCCGTATTCATTTCCCATCATAATATCGCGATGGCATGAAAGCGACAACAACAAGCATACAAACTGCTGCAACATTATCGGATATGGTAACGAGTATAAACTTTATTTCATTTTACAATGGGTATTCGTCAGCCAGGACAAGCCCCAACCCCCCACTGTGATGTCCACCCACAGCAGTTCCTGCCAGTAAACAGCTTAAACTCTCGGTCTTGGACGGGGACCGATCTTTCGACCTCGTGAATGCGAAGCCAGCGCGTTACCACTGT
>JAXCGZ010011785.1:57500-65891 GCA_037179515.1 Halocaridina rubra
ATATATATATATATATATGCATATATATAAATATACATACATACATACATACATACATACATACATACATACATACATACATACATACATACATACATACATACATACATACATACATACATACATACATACATACATACATATACATATGCATGCGTATTTATGTATGTATATATGTATATGTATAAAAGAACATAAGAATAAGGGACACTGCAACATGCCTACTGAGTATGTGTAGGTATATATTAGTGATTACCTAATTGTGATTACCTAATTGTGTTTACGGGAAAGAGCCCAAAGCTCGTATCTTCCCGTCTCCTGATCGGTTCCATTTTTAGACTTAGTGATACTTATCATACCTGTCCTTAAAACTATGGATTGAGGTAGCATTAACTACCTCCTCGCTTAGCGAATTCCAATTATCAACTACTCTTACACTGAAAAAGTATTTCCTTACATCCTGCAAACAAGTTTTCTTCCGAAGCTTCAAACTATGACCTCTAGTTCTAGAGCCAGCCATATCGAAATATTGATCCCTATCCACTCTATCATAACCATGAAGGAATTTAAAGACTGTCACCATATCCCCCCTTACTCTTCTAGCTTCGAGTGATGGCAAGTCTAATTCCCTCAGCCTCTCATCATAACCGAGATTGCGTATTTCTGGCACCAGTTTCGTGGCATGTCTTTGAACTTTTTCAAGCTTAGCTATGTGCTTTTTCAAGTGCGGATTCCAAAAGGGGGCTGCATATTCGAGTTTTGGCCTCACATAGGTTACATAAATATTTCTGAACATTTCCTTGTCCATGTGCCTGAAGGCTACCCTTACATTTGATAAGAATGCATATGCTGCCCTTACTACGCCATTTATATGTATTTCTGGAGACAAATCTGCCAATATGTTTACTCCTAGATCTCTCTCATTTTCTGTCTCCTGAAGTTGTACTCCAGCCACCGAGTAGTCAAGCTTGGGCCTTCTTGCACTTGTACCCATTCTCATTACCTTACATTTTGAGGTATTGAATTTCATTAGCCACTTTTCTGACCACTCATGCAGATTATTTAGATCCTCCTGAAGTTCTCTACCATTGTTCTCGTTTTTTACTTTCTTCACAATCTTTGCATCATCTGCAAACATATTCATGAATGAATTTACAGACTCTGGTAGGTCATTTACATATACAAGGAACAAAAGTGGCCCTAAAACTGAACCCTGTGGAACTCCACTACTAACTCTTCTCCATTCAGACACTGAGTGTCTTACTCTAACCCTCTGTTCCCTTCCTTCTAAGTAAGTTTTTATCCATTCCAAGACATTTCCACCTATTCTAGCCATTGATTGCAGCTTCCTAATAAGTCTCCCATGTGGAACAGTGTCAAACGCTTTCTGGAAGTCTAGGAATATGCAATCTGCCCAGCCCTCTCTTTCCTGTAAGATTTGGCTTACCTCATCATAAAATTCTAATAAGTTTGTTACTGTTGATCTTCCTTCTCTGAAGCCATGTTGCCTCACTGACAAAAAGTTGAAGGATTCCAAGTGAAGAGAGATATGTTTCCTTAGTAGTTTCTCCATAAGTTTGCAAACTATGCTGGTCAAGGAAACTGGTCTATAGTTCAGAGCCGTATCCCTCCTTCCCTTTTTGAAGATAGGTATCACATTTGCTTGTTTCCAGCATCTTGGAATCTCCCCCGACTCCAATGACTCCTTAAATATGATACTTAGTGCCACTGATATTGTGTTTGCGCATTTTTTAAGCACATGAGGGGATATGTCATCAGGACCTGTAGCTTTATGAACATCTAAATCCATCAGCGCTTTGCATACCTCTGTGGCTGTAAGGTTGATGTTCTCTAATACCGGCCCTTGAGCTTCTATCACTGCAATCTGAGGGGGTGGGGTATTTTCTACTGTAAATACTGACTGAAACTCCTTGTTCAATTCTTTGCAGATCTCTTCGTCCGTCTCAGTGATGCTTCCATCCGCTCTCTTTAGCCTTAAAACCTGTTCTTTTACCTTCAGTTTTCCTCTGATAAAGCTGTGGAAAAGCTTGGGATTTTCTTTAGCCTTCCTGGTGATGTCCCTCTCATAATCTTTCTCTGCCTCTCTCCTTTTACTTAGGTAGTCGTTTCTTGCTCTTTTGTAGGTTTGCCAGGCATTTATGTTTTTTCTCCTCCTATACCTTTTCCAGCATTTGTCTCTCCACTCCTTAGCTCTTTTACACCCATTATCGAACCATTTCTCTCTGGCATGAATTACACCTACTTTGGTGACAGGTATGCAGCAATCTACTATCTTCCCATATTTCTCACAAAAGATGTCATACATTTCTTGTACAGATTTGTTGTAAAATAAGGTTCTCCAGTCAATAACTGCAAAAAGCTCATTCATTTTGATGTAATCTCCTTTCTGATAGTTCCTCCTCATGTCCTCAGTGCCTCTACTCTCAGGAAGAATGTCTTCAATGATATACTCCATCAACAACACACAGTGGTCACTCTTTCCAATTGGTGGTTCATACTCAATATTTTCAATATCCAACACATTATCTGTGAACACCAGATCAAGTAGTGATGGCTCATCCCCACCCCTGGCTCTTGTTGGTTCCATTACATGTTGGTGTAGGAAATTCCCTTGTACGCAATCTAGGAATCTTGCCCCAAAGGAGTCCTCACCACTGTGTGGGTCAAGATTTATCCAATCTATCTCTTTATGATTAAAGTCTCCCATAATCAAAATCCTACATTTTTTCTCCCGCGCCATGTTAACAACTGAGTTTATGACTTCAATCGTACCTATATGACTTTCCTCATAAATTTCAAGCCTATTTTGGTTCCTTGGTGGGTTGTATACAACAGTTATTATAATGCTCTCTGACCCAGTATTTATGCGAGCAACAAGAAATTCCCTGAACTCACTTTCTATAGCCAAGTTTATCTCTTCAACTTGAATCCTCTCACTTATGAGCAGTGCTATCCCTCCACCAGTCCTCTCAGATCTTTCGACCCTTAGTATTCTGAAGCCCTTAGGAAAAACTGTGACACTGTTTATGTCCTCACTCAACTTAGTCTCTGTAATTGCTACTATATCTGCCTTACTGTTGTGAATCCTATCTTTTAATTCTACTGCCTTACCAGCTAATCCATCAGCATTTGTGTATAACAATCTTAATGAGGCCCCATCCCCTGATCTTCTGTCATTATCTTCTTTATCTCCCCTTTGTCTGGAAGTATTCCGTAACGAAAATTTTTCTTCTCTTCTTCATTTCTTTCATCATTTAACCTTCTTGCCTCTTGCAACAAGTTTTTGATCTTTCCCATCTCTTCCTGTGTTCTGTATCGTCTAATGAACACTTCTTTGCATTCTTGAAGGTCTTTTAGACTTTTTTTTCTCAACAATATTTCCCTACATGTCTCCCCTCTCTCAAAGGTTACTTTTGTTGGTCTCGGCTTTCCTTCCCTCGAATATTTACCTAGTTGGTGTATGCTTACAATATCCTCAGGACCACATACTACTCCAAGCTTTCTTATCAGGCCTACAACGTTAGCTTTATTTTCTTCAAGTCTCCCCTGCCATGTTGGCTCCTGGGATTCACTTATGCCTGAGATTACCACTGTCTTCTCCTTATCAAGTGCCTGTCTGATGAGTGGGTTTGCCCTTTCCATCACAACGTCTTTCATTTTTTCGATTACTGTCTCTTTATAGTCAACTGTTTGTATGTTTTCCAGTGCCACCACCTTTACAGCCTCTTTTACTGCCACATTCCCCTTTAGTGCATCAGCAAAGGACGTTTTCATGGCATCATTTTCCATATTCAGCTCCTGGAACTCTTTTCTGAACTGTTCAATGTTTTCCTTAATCTGAACATTCCAAGCAGCAATCTCGTCTCTCTCAGAAGATAGCAGTGAACTAACATCTAATTCCTTTAGGTTGTCATTTAGCTGTTTGTTTTTATCTTCTTGATTAGAAATTCTAGATTCTAGTTGACTCTTTTCCCCTTCCAGCTTCTTTATTCTTTTTTCTAGTTCCTTTCTCTCCTGCCCTTGTGCTTTATTTGCTTCCTCCAAAGATCTTATTTGTTCTCTGAGTGTTTCATTCTCTTTCATTTCTCCATCCATATTCCGAATTTTATCATCAAGGCTTGTAACCATTTCCTCTAACTTCTTGATTCTCTGTTTAAGTCCTCTGATGACTACCCCTTCTCCCGACCCATGGGTGGGAGAGGTTTGGGACAGAGATGGCTTCATTTTTATGTTCTCCCTCTCACAGAATATAGAAAGAAGACGAGAAAGAGGAAAAAAAAAAGAAAAAAAAGAAAAGAGAAACACTTCTAATTTACCTTCACACAGAATTTTTATATCTCCATATAAGTGCTATTTAGTGACTCAGTTTGTCTCCCTTCTGGTAACACACATCTTAACTTAAAAACTTGACCATGGTAATTTAAGTATAAAAAGAAAAAGAAAAACAAAAGTCAAACCTGAAGGAAAATTCGAATTTGTGTTCGAGGTGGCACCCACCTGTTTCTGTTATATATTCTTCCTAACTGATAAACTGACTTGCTAACCAAGATATGTTATCACGGGATTTAGACTTTACATTTAACTCAATATATATACAAAATAACAAAATAGCAAACGAGAAAGCTAAAAGAAAAGCAAAAAAAAAATGAAGAAAATAGGACTGCTGTACTACTTGGCAACTTAACTCAGTACTGTTGACAGGTGGGTATTTGGTAATTTTTTTTTCTTTTATTATTCAATTTTTTCGTGTATCAAACTAACTAACTAGTTAATATAAATGGGAAGGATACTGTTTTTAACAATATATAGAACCACAGGATCAGGTAAAACGGCTTAAGAGCTTTCCCCAGTTTATATTTGGGTATATGTGTATGTGTATGTATGTACGTCATTGTATGTATATGTATCCGTATGTATATTTGTATATGTGTATGCATATGTATACGTAGGTATATATGTATGTGTATGTATGTATTTGTATATATATATATATATATAATATATATATATATATATATATATATATATATATATATATATATATATATATGTATGGATATGTGTATGTATGTGTATAGGTTTATATATGTATGTATATATGTATGGATATGCGATTACCTAATTGTGATCACCTAATTGTGTTTACGGGAAAGAGCCCAAAGCTCGTATCTTCCCGTCTCCTGATCGGTTCCATTTTTAGACTTAGTGATACTTATCGTACCTGTCCTTAAAACTATGGATTGAGATAGCATTAACTACCTCCTCGCTTAGCGAATTCCAATTATCAACTACTCTTACACTGAAAAAGTATTTCCTTACATCCTGCAAACAAGTTTTCTTACGAAGCTTCTAACTATGACCTCTAGTTCTAGAGCCAGCCATATCGAAATATCGATCCCTATCCACTCTATCATAACCATGAAGGAATTTAAAGACTGTCACCATATCCCCCCTTACTCTTCTGGCTTTGAGTGATGGCAAGTCTAATTCCCTCAGCCTCTCATCATAACCGAGATTGCGTATTTCTGGCACCAGTTTCGTGGCATGTCTTTGAACTTTTTCAAGCTTAGCTATGTGCTTTTTCAAGTGCGGATTCCAAAAGGGGGCTGCATATTCGAGTTTTGGCCTCACATAGGTTACATAAATATTTCTGAACATTTCCTTGTCCATGTGCCTGAAGGCTACCCTTACATTTGATAAGAATGCATATGCTGCCCTTACTACGCCATTTATATGTATTTCTGGAGACAAATCTGCCAGGTTACATAAATATTTCTGAACATTTCCTTGTCCATGTGCCTGAAGGCTACCCTTACATTTGATAAGAATGCATATGCTGCCCTTACTACGCCATTTATATGTATTTCTAGAGACAAATCTGCCAGTATGTTTACTCCTAGATCTCTCTCATTTTCTGTCTCTTGAAGTTGTACTCCAGCCACCGAGTAGTCAAGCTTGGGCCTTCTTGCACTTGTACCCATTCTCATTACCTTACATTTTGAGGTATTGAATTTCATTAGCCACTTTTCTGACCACTCATGCAGATTATTTAGATCCTCCTGAAGTTCTCTACCATTGTTCTCGTTTTTTACTTTCTTCACAATCTTTGCATCATCTGCAAACATATTCATGAATGAATTTACAGACTCTGGTAGGTCATTTACATATACAAGGAACAAAAGTGGCCCTAAAACTGAACCCTGTGGAACTCCACTACTAACTCTTCTCCATTCAGACACTGAGTGTCTTACTCTAACCCTCTGTTCCCTTCCTTCTAAGTAAGTTTTTATCCATTCCAAGACATTTCCACCTATTCTAGCCATTGATTGCAGCTTCCTAATAAGTCTCCCATGAGGAACAGTGTCAAACGCTTTCTGGAAGTCTAGGAATATGCAATCTGCCCAGCCCTCTCTTTCCTGTAAGATTCGGCTTACCTCATCATAAAATTCTAATAAGTTTGTTACTGTTGATCTACCTTCTCTGAAGCCATGTTGCCTCACTGACAAAAAGTTGAAGGATTCCAAGTGAAGAGAGATATGTTTCCTTAGTAGTTTCTCCATAACTTTGCAAACTATGCTGGTCAAGGAAACTGGTCTATAGTTCAGAGCCGTATCCCTCCTTCCCTTTTTGAAGATAGGTATCACATTTGCTTGTTTCCAGCATCTTGGAATCTCCCCCGACTCCAGTGACTCCTTAAATATGATACTTAGTGCCACTGATATTGAGTTTGCGCATTTTTTAAGCACATGAGGGGATATGTCATCAGGACCTGTAGTGTGTGTGTGTGTGTGTGTGTGTGTGTGTGTGTGTGTATGTGTGTGTGTGTGTGTGTGTGTGCGTGTGTGTGTGTGTGCCCAGGCCCGATGAGGGCTGTTTGATTTTATAATATTTTTTGGCCCGTCCTGGTGTCACAATCATAAAAAAAAAAATAATATATATATATATATATATATATATATATATATATATATATATATATATATATATATATATATATATATATATATATATATATATATATATATATATATGAGTGTGTGTGTGTGTAATTTACTTAATTGCAATTACCTTATTGTGCTTACAGGAAAGATCCATATGCTCGTAACTCGGTTACATTTTTATAATCAATGATACTGATAACATCTGTCCTTAAAACTATGGATTGAGTTAACACTAACTACCTCCTCACTTAACGTATTCCATTCGTCAACAATTCTTATGCAAAAAAAAAAAAAAAAAAAAGAGAAAAGGACTTCTTTACATCCTTCAAAGAAGTTTTTATACGAAGCTTCAAAGTATGACCTATAGTTTTAGAGCCACTCATATCAAAATATCAATCCGTATCCACGAAGAATATAAAAACCGTCACCATATTCTCCTTATTTTTAAAACTTCGAGTAATGGTAAGTTTAATTCCCTCAGTCTCTCCTCATAATTGAGATTGCTTATTTCTGGCACCAGTTGGTAGCGTGTCTTTGAGCTTTTTTCCAGTTATTTATATGTTTTTGTGTGTGCGTTGGCTACCGAGAGTCAGTTTATATTATTTGGGAATTATCATTTGAGATATTATTTGAGTTATAAAATGAAAGAAAATTTTTATACGTATATCACGTAAACTAAGGAATATATATGGTTTCTGTCTGTGTGTGTGTTTGCATGTATGTGTAGTTTTTTTTTTTACCTCCCCTGCACATGTATGGGTTTTAATGAAAGCTGAAAATTTTATACACACAGTTTCATACACACACATCTATATATATATATATATATATATATATATATATATATATATATATATATAATATATATATATATATGTATATATATATATATATATATATATATATATATATATATATATATATATATATATATATATATATATATATATATATATACAGTTCCACCATTGACCTCATATATCTAATGGTAAGCTCAAGATACCAACCAATTTAAAAGGGTTTACCTTATGAGTGAAACGACTCTTTTTATTTCCTTATCCCTAAAGAGATTCTGGAGAAGAAATGTTGTGCAAATCAATGCGGATACAACTGGCTGCCCTCTAAAGTGGAGAGGCGAAGCTTAACACAGATCCACCAAGATGCGAAGGTTAATTCATCTTTATATAGAATAAATATAATTTTCGAAATGCTGGTGGCCTTATTATCAGGTATGATGACGTCATCATTGCGGATGATGACATAGGAATCGAGTTTTTTGGTTTAATCTCGTCTGTTACATGATATTTTTTGTTACTGTTTTTTGCTCGACCTCCGTGAATTACAAGAATCTGGCGCTGAAAAGGCTTCCCCATGTTGTTGTTATTATTATTATTATTATTATTATTATTATTATTATTATTATTATTAT